>JAQIWN010002966.1:0-14207 GCA_034699025.1 Entomobrya cf. arborea Gr-Col-00668
GCTAAATTAGTAGCAAACGATAGAAATGGGGAGTAGCAAGCGAGTAGCAAGTAGCCGGTAACTCAAACTGTGGATTTACCATTTGCCCAATTTTTTATTCTACAGCAAACCACTTCATATTAATAATTCGTCATATAATTTCCAAGAGTCTATGTTCATGAACAACAATAAAATCATCAATTAAAGGTTGGCACCATTATTAATAATGGCACCCGTACTTGATACTTCACACAAAAATAAATTGCATTGCAGAAACTAATATAAATCCTCCACATGCTCTATAATTACATTGTCAAAAGACAAAATAACAACAAGTCAAGAAGTCAACTTACTCAGAGAACACCAGTAACCGGTCAAAAATCAAGTGGCTTTTCTTGTAGCCCAGCAATAATTTTAAGAAAAAGGAACCCACCACAATCCCAATCCGTGCGCACCACACCGCACACAAACTCAACCAAACCAGCAGAAATTTAGGAAGGAGAAACCCAAAAGGATAAAAAAATGAAATGTTGCCGGCAATACGTAGAATTTATTTTATTCTCATCAAAAATATTACGCGAGCCACCTTTATCACGAAAGACTACTAGTCTTTTTTACTTTACCTGCCTCACTTCTACTTTTTGTCCCGTCTGGGCTTCTTGGTCACTTATGAAAAACGAGCATAAAAGCCAGTCGACTAAGTCGACTGGTCTAACTCCAACGCCACCAGAAAGAAAAAGTAATAATTTGCTACTACTGGTAGAAAATAAACAAACAGAACAGGCGATGATGATGATGATGATTCTCGTCGCAGCTACTTTGTCTCTTATTATAGGGAGGATGCTAGACGCTAGGCCACTGTTGAATTTATTCTCTTTTTGAAACAATATGGTAATTATGACTTATAAGATGGTGATTATAATTTGATGGCCTGTGACTAGACTAGCACACATTTACTTCATGCAATCTCGTGCTGTACGATATATTACCGCAATTCAACTTTGTTACGAGAAGCGCTGTTACATTTTTACTTTTAACTCGACCACTATATTTTCATGTCCATCTTTGTGTTCCTCTGTAACTAGGTATGATAAAGAGGCAGATGCTATTCTTTTCTCTTTCCACGTAACTCCCCGATTCCTTAGAAATGAGATGTAAGCAAATAAGAATCGTCATCTTCATGTTTCTTTTCCACCTCACCTCTCAAGTAAGCGTCACAAGACCAAAGTTTAACTCCAGCTGCTGTTGAATCCACACAATCAATATGCTGACTTTCGTTCGTGTAAGACTGACTAATGATAAAGAAACGTTCTGGAATTAGTTATTTGTCGTTTTCTTACTTTTTCTCTATTAGTGTTGCATTCAGCTTGGTAAAAAAGGATGAGTAACAAGTAAAAAACATGATATTATTATGATGACGATGAATAGAATATTTTAGTTACGAGGACAAGTGGAGGTATCCTAATAATTCAACAATGTATATATTCTTTTTTCTACGTTTTGTGTGCATGACACGACATGTGAGTTGATGATGACTAAAAAGGCTCTCCAGCGGCGCATACTTAAGTGTTTTACTCATGTAACGCTGCTTTGAAAATAAAGCCCTCTATTTTGATTCAGCACAGGAAGCAGGGCTTATGCAGCCAGAGCTTAGCTCTAGACGAGACGCAGTGTTCAATTGCGACGTACCTAAATCTACGTTTTAGCGTCGTTTTTACGTGGTATCAACAATCCCTGGAAAAACATGTTTATGCAATATGTATATATCCATTAAAATTGTATAAAAGATATACTGTCTGCACATTCATAACAAGTGACGCTTATACTCAGAGAACGACGCTTCTCTGGTGGGTTGCATATTGGCATTGTTATTATAGCCAGCAGCGCTAGCGCACTCCATATGTTGCTCTATTACAACAAAAACAGAGGGCTGTGTTTATAGCGTTTCTCTCAACATGTTTTTGACTTTGACTGAACGTCAAGCTTTTTATAAAACAGCAGCAGCGTTATTACCAACCACCACCATCTCCTCTCCATAGCACGGACACAAACCATTTTTTGCCTTTGCCAATTTTCTTCCTCGCTCGCCTACACACGTAAGCCGTACATAAAATACAGAGACGCATTCC
This sequence comes from Entomobrya cf. arborea Gr-Col-00668, assembly GCA_034699025.1. Taxonomy (NCBI): domain Eukaryota; kingdom Metazoa; phylum Arthropoda; class Collembola; order Entomobryomorpha; family Entomobryidae; genus Entomobrya; species Entomobrya cf. arborea Gr-Col-00668. The sequence goes on from JAQIWN010002966.1 coordinate 2,109, forward strand.
ACCTAGCAGCAGCGACCAAACGATAGAAGCGTACTCAAAGACCCAGACCAGACCAGACAACTAAGATATACCACTCAAAAACTATACTCTTATACCAGTATAGCAGCATTGTGTCTTCTTCGTGATCGCCATCGTCATCATCATCATTATACCGGTTTTTACATACGCTTCTGCTCCCTGCGCTATATTTCTACCAGTGCTGCGCCACAAGTAATATTGTTACTACGTCGCTTGCACACAAAGAAAGAAAAGACGCTTCTCAGTTCTTTGCCTCGTTTCCCTCCTTTCCAACCCACCAACGAGAACCATGTAAATAGGTATGGCCACCACATCCACCTCACAAAAAATACCAATCCATACTATATGATAATACCCCTACCACCACCGCTGCTTGCTTTTAAGTTCCCTCAGTAAAATCAAGTAACCTCCTCCATCGCCATCACAATCATCATCATCATTTTCCCCTTTAGCTTTCTGCTGTAACTTTACCTTTTTCGCTTTGTACTATCAACTCGAACACTAAGCGTGAGCACTGCTGCTACGCTGCTGCTTCTAAACTATAAGACTGAGTACTCCTGTCTAAAACCATTATTCTTACATATTTTTCTCCTATTTGGAAACGAATACAAGGGAGATACGCAGATAGGTCTTGGTCTTGCTTTATGTATCTTACAAGTACGTGAGAGAGGAGTTTTTCTTTCTGCGCTTCTTCTTTTTCTAGCAACCTGAATAACTTTACTTGTGCACTAATGATGTGGTCCGAAAAAAAATATTATGAAATGAAACGTTAATACTCTATACCAAAAAACGTTTTTCCTTTATTTTCTTTGCGTCTTGTCTGATCTTTTTCTATTACTATTATTATTCCTGTTTGAAGGTAAAGGAAGTTGAATAGGGATGATCATGTTTGTTGTGGATGATTATAATGTTTGTAAATACAGAAAGAGAAACATCGACCCACACATTCCTTTTTTCAACTGTTCCATTTTTTACTACGTTTTTACTCGCTTTACTATTTACCACTGCTCCAATGCAATCCAAGTAATTTTCCATTCTTATTTCAAGCAGTTTTTATCTATATCCGCCCCATAATACAGCCAAGCAGTTAACAAGAGAGAGAAAAAACTTTTCAAATGCCTGAGTGATGTGCACATACCTACACAAAGAAAAGGAAACCAATTATGGAATAAAGAGAAAGTAGAAAAGGGTTTTTGCTCGCTTTGCTTAACCGTTTTATGCCTACACAAACATAACAATGCAATTATCTAAAAAATAAATAATAATCATAAAGATTTTGATCAACTTGGATAAAAAAAAAAGTAAGGAAAATTATTGAGGTCCCCCTCCATGCATTTTTCCCATCATCATCAAACTTTTTTTCGACCACGCACCAGAAAATTTACTGTGCACAAAGCACAAAAAAACCATCGAAATATTATTGGTAAATACCCCAAAAATTTAACTTATTCTTAAGAAAAACCAAAAACCACAAAAAAGCATGCAGGGTATGTGTGATCCATAACACAACCTCCCCCAAATTCAATTCATAGTAGCCAGTTTGTTCAATGCAACTGCATTGTAGAAGAAATCAGACCAACGCAGACATAAGAGGAGGATTATTATTATGAAATCACGTTTTATATCGTGCAGTTTCCCTTCTTATCGTCATCGTGCAGTAATGTGCATTAAACTTGATCATCATTCCCTTTTCTGGTTAATTTATGTGGCAGGAAGAAGGCAGGCGAAAACATAGACAAGAAAATAACGAGTGTATTAAGGACGCATTCTTACCTAACCGAATAATAAGCGTCAGTGATAAAGATAACCTCCACTAACGACAGGAAAAAATCATGAATAAATGAATGTCACTTAATGCAACCTCCACCTATGGTTTTATAGCTTCCAGACGTTGAACTTTTTTGGCTACCAACAACCTGAACTGAACTGTCAATACATTTATATGAACAATCTCCACAAAATTATATAATTTTTTTTACAGCAGACCAAAAAAGCCTTTCTGAAGTAGTGTTGATTTTGGAATCAAAACAGGATCTACAACCGCTGTGATAGTAATCATTAAAGTCAGATTAGAAAGATCAACATGGGGCATTTAGTTGGCGGAAAAACTGATAACGGAAAACGCACGACAAAAAACACTTGTCTGCATATTTAATAATCAGTTTAGTCTCATTCTCATATTTTGAGTGCTTCTAGAATATACTACGTAGTAAAATAGATGTTGGCGGAGTGGGTAACAATATTGACGTTATCGGGCACCACTTGAGACGCGGCCAGCCCCCACATGTGGTAGATAAAAATATCTGGTTGGTGCCGGTGACTCCGCCTAAAACTGAATACAAGTGATTCCCCGAACTAGTTTAAATCATAAACTAATGTAACACTTCGTCATCGACCTAGACTCTCTAAACTCTACAAAGCCAACCACCGAATAACTGCCACTGTGCACATTAAAATCTACTGATGGGATAAACGTGTCCTTTTTAGTCGCCATTTAACGGGATAATACTTATTAAATTTTATTTTTCCATTCATAAGCATTATTTCCCTTTATTGCCTTACAGTTATTAAATAATAAAAGAGACAAAAATATTCGCATTAATGAATCGTTTACCTATTCATTCATCTTATTACTTTACCATATAATATACCCTGTTAATGTAATTTTTGACTGTTCCACAAAAGATCCATCATTTTCTTTCACTAAGTTGTTCTCCACCAACGTTACCCGGAAAAAAATTAAGGAAGCCGGCTATTATTCTCGTTTTCTCTTTGGTATACTTTTCCTAATATGCCTTGTGGAGTTGTCGGTTATGCCGTATACACAAATACAAACCCAGGTAAAAGTATGCATGCATAAAAATGAATGTTATTGTGAGTTGTTTGTGAGAGTTGGAGTGTTATATTCTACGCAGGTAAACTAACCGGCTTTATGTATAATAGCTTTCCACGTCCTCCACAACCACCACCTTATTTCTTTGCTCTCAAATATTGGCTATTTTTACTCCCAGAAAGAATAAGAAAAGAGAATGAAAAGGACAACGCTCCTTTGGTCTCCTTGTACCCATATACACCTATATCCGTTCCGTTACATTTATATAGCTTCCTTGTGTTCTTCTTCTTAAACATTATCTATTTAGCTGTACACAATAGACGAAAAGATAAACCATCCTAAATGCTGTACCGTATGAGAGAGTCAATCATGCTAACAATTTGAGTAGTATTACTGCATTATTGAAATGAAATACTGCTTTGCTGTAGATGCAACTTTTCATATAGATATTAGACACACAATTAGTATTAAATCGATACAGATACCCAACCAAAACCAAAGTACTCACTAAACAATCTTTAACAAAAATCACCATAAAGTTAAAGATAAGCTTGTTGAGAGGTGCACAATGAGGATGAAAGGAGGCACAGTCAATAGCTGCGCTTCTTCTTTTTATTACAAAGCAGGATGAAATAATAATGCACAGAAGAAATCAATGCATCATATAGTAAAGTACCAAAAACCAAGGTGAAATGAACGAAGCCATAAAATAGCAAATATATGACATGACGAAATGACTCGCCTTCTTTGAAAAAAAAAATGTAAATAAATTGGGTCTCTCTTATACTCGACCTGGCTGGCCTAGCCCAGAAAAAGAAAAAAAATCTACTAACTAGACTAATTTCCATGTTATGATATCTTATCGTCAAGTTAAGATCAAATTAATTGGAGTTATTTATGTAAATTAAGCACAAAATGAAATAACTACGAAAATGCCATATCAATAATACTTAATTAGACTAAAAAATAATTTGCTACGTGGTAGAGAGAATCTGTCTCAATATTTTTTCTCTTCAATCAAACCAGCCTCAAGGAAGAACATCAAAGGTCGCACTCGCAAAGTCGTAAGAAAGAAAAAATGGTAACCTTTCCAGGCAGGTTAAGTTAAAACCTGAGAGTACCTCTGTTGCATAAACCCTGTTGCTATTTGTCATTCTCTTTACTTTTTTTTAAACATGATGTTCCTTGTTGATCGTCTTTTTTATCATTTAGTCAAACATTGTATGGCGTTACATTTTCATGTCGGTCGTCCCTGATATCTCTCTTTTGCAAATGATCACTTTAGTAAAAAAAAATCGTGCCCTCAGGTCGGTCTTTCCGATAATCATAAGCACAATGTATGCAAAAATGTCACCACATATTTTTCATTTTCATGCTCAAGTTAGTTTAACGCAAGTAGCAACAACGTCAGCCAAACATGATAAGAAGAAATTTTTAAAAATGCATAATAACTTTACTTCAAATTGTTCCATCTTCCTCAACATTGCCATTACTCAAAAAGTCAAGTCGACTGCGACTGAGTTTGAGGTACAGTTCAAAGTGGGCAGAAACTTTTTTAAGTTAGCAACCAACCAACCTAATTTAACTATCATTCACTTTTCTCTCACATTCACCAATGTTAATTTTTTCCATTCACTCAAACTCGTGTTATCCTATTTTATCCAATTCACTTGAGCAGAAACTTCAACTCCACGCCTGTTGTGTGCTCTGCGATAAGTGTTTAACGAGAGTAGATGCTGTGACGACTTTACTCGTTTGAATAACCTCATGGAAATGGTAAATGATGATAACACAAGGTTTTCAACTTTTTTCCACTAAGATGATAAGCTCACCCAACAGATTTGAATGGAACGACTTTAGACTAGGTTGTCTTGTCGTGAGTTCTTACCTTGTTACTAACGCTTACACCAGGAAAAAAATTACGATGTTCCTCTCTCTCTGCTCTCCTTGTCGTGTTTGCTCTTTTGCAAAAAAAAAAACGAAAACCCGAGATATTTTTTTCAGACTAATATTTGCACATGTGGCGTCGTCTACAAAATCAAATCCACGTATCAGTCATCAACAAACAAATTGAAAAATTGTTTCACATATTCTCGAGATAAGCTTCAATTTTTTATGGTAAAAAATGTTCAAACACGAGGATAAGCCGGAGAAGAGCGATGTTATTCTTTTCTCCTATCAAAGTACAAACTGACATGATATCATTTTGATTGGAGTGGTCTACGACACGATGTAACTAACTGTTGCTCGTGCAAAAAAAAAGCCGGTCATAGTCACTGGTTATGAATGGTGTGCTTTACTGTTCGTGGTATGCAGCAAAGTATGTACATTACAGTGTTCATAATGATTACTTTCAGAGTTTTACGATAATTACGATCATATAACCATTAATGGTGACAGAATTACCCACTGTGTGTTATATGCACATGTATATACAAATTGAAAAATATGAATGTCTAAACGCAATAAAATTCCCACAATAATCATCATCATTAGCAAGACCGGCACCACCGGCGTTTTAAAAATTGCATATTCATTCAATCAATCAAAAGTGACACAGATTAGTTGGAAAAGTGAGTAATAGCCAGGGAATAGCATGGTGATGATGGCACTAAAAAACTGACAACGATAACACAAATAATTGTAAATAAATAACAAGGATGCCTTTAATGCGTACGAGAATTAAACAATTTGTTGATTTACTTGTAAAGCTTTTCACGTTAAAAACTGTGGCTTGTTCACAACGAGAAACGAAATTGAATATAGATAAAAAAAAGCAACAGAATAACATGGTACAAAGGAAGAATTAAATATTTGCATATTATTTCCTGGATTTTTCCATAATTTCTCTTGACACCACGAAAATAATTATAAACATATTTGCAAAGTACTTGACGGATCGTGATGGATTGGATGCTTGTGTTGTGCTGAGTGCTGAAGCCTGTTTACCTCATCTCGACAACTGGCGTCACAGGGCAAACATACATTCCTCAATTTTGAATAAAATGCCGGTATTCATTTGCCATTTCCTGTGTTCGCCCCATTCAATAAACCAAACACGAATTATTAGCATAAAGGCCGATTTCATTTTAATAGCTCTATTCATTGCTCATCATCTCCTGATACAGTTGACAATAACAGTAAATGATATTTCGTGTGTGCTGAGAGCTTTCATCACCTTCATGCATAGACATCAAACCATTAAAGCGTTATTAAAAGTAATTGGAAAGATTCACCAAGTTGGAAAATTTAATTTAAAGCCAATTTCATCCAAATGAGTTTACTGAAGCTGATACAGAGAAAAGAACAAGACGAAGAAGACGAAGACACCACACGGTGCGATATATAAAAAAAAGTTTACTTTTAATACAACACAGACTACTAAAGCCATATCCAAGCTTCCAGTTTATTCAAAGCTGTATGAAAAATATTCATTGAAGCATGGGCATGGGCAAAAAAAGTCACATCCGCTCCACATACTCCATATGTCGGAAAACTGTTGTGATACCAGCGAAGGAAGAGAGAGAGAAGCGTCAGCAAAACCTTCGTCTAAAAAGCTGGAGAAAAATAAGCCCGTCCATATGGACGCTTCAGGCTTCCCTTCTTCCTCCGGCTTTTCCATCCACCAAACAAAACAAACAAGCCAATACAAAACAAGCGTTACACAACACAACTCTTTCGTAAACACGTTCACACAAATATCCCCAATTTGCGAAAGTTGCACTTCACCAGCTTCTTTTTCCTCTTCATGTTCTTATTCCTTTCTTTTTTTTTCTTTATGCAAGGACAAGCATCTATATATCTCGACGTAACAGTGATATTTAATTAGGAACAAAAGGGCTCCATATGGTGACTCAAATCAACCATGTACTTTCACAAAGAACTTTGTCTATCTGCTTTACTCTGACTCTTTGAACAGCCATAGCCACAACAGGAGCTTATTATTACGAATTCCACATGAGAGCTGAGAGTAGCGGTAGCTCAAGTCTGACTATAACTACCACATCATCACTCGCGTCATCATTTTCATGACAAAAAAATGTGAAAGCAATGATAATGATTATTACTGCAAGTTAAGCGTAGCATGATGATGATAACCATAATAATAGAACATCATACACTTTGTAACTATTTGTAAGTGAATAAGAAGTTGAACTGATGCGAAATGATCATGATCACACAATGATGGCACATAAATGCCATTTTTACTAACCGTCCATATGGCAGTTTGCACTGTAATATGTTACAGAGCCTTCACTTTTTTATTATTCAAAGTGGCACACAATCCGACTTATACCATACCACACAGAGTGTGCAATAAGTTTGCGGTAAAGAAAGGTAAATATAAAGCAAGGCCAAAAATCTGCACACTGAAACTAAAGTAAATGGATAAATTCTCTGTGAAGCAGGATATTAATGTAATATATTTTTTAATGTGTTGGCTCATGTTACATTACATGTTTATAAGTTTAAAAGCTTATGCATATCAAGTTATGTTGCTTGCATTATTGCTGCTTCAACTGCTGTTGCATTTTTTGTAGTACACTAATAAATAATACTCCAATTTAATCTTCAAGTTCATTTCATTGAGATCAAAACTATTCTTTTCTACTCTCCACTGAGCTTAACGATATTGATGTCATTATTTTTTAGCCTTCCATTCACTACCTGCTGTTTCTCCTGCTTTGATTCCTACAAACTTAAAAAATTTAAGAAAGAAGTTTACAAAACTATTGAATATTTAGAATTCTATTGAAAACCCATAAAAAATTAGTCGGCTACTTTTACGTGGAATGAACATTTATGAATGAAATTCAACAGCCAACCTTCGAGCATTCTAAGAAACTATTCATTTCAAAGTGCAAAGCGATGAAATGTAAGGATGATGTATTTTTTCGTACATTTTTTTTATTTATTTAATTTTCATTCAAATATTTCTGTTTTTGCACACTATCCTATTCCCCACAAAAACAGTTAAATGCTTTACGAACCATGAACAAGAATTTGAATTCAATATTATGTAGTATATTTTTTACTACAAAACATGATACAAACTAAGATAGATTATGTATACACGTTCTCGTTAAAACGTGTGTAGGGATATTTTTTAATGCTTTGTTTCGCTAACTAACGGAATGTGCGTGTTTTCCTAGGAAGTCCTAAATTACTATTTGATTATTACGCGTTTTTTGGCTAAAGCAACCCAGTAATTTGGCAAATACCTCTGAAACCTGTGAAGGGACACGTGTACGCATCTGGAAACTTGTTTAAAGGGTACACAAACTAAGGTCATCAATGGAAAAAAGGTCACCATATGGTGAAATATTTGTACTTAGGTAGATAAATAAGAACGCCGGCAAAAGAGAGATATTTTTTTCTGCATACCAAACAATCAAAAAGAGAGAGAGAGAGAGAAGAGCTTTTGATATCTCTCTCACACAGAATCAAGTACATAGCAATAAGCTCGTTTTTTGTGAGGATTGCCTATAATGTACCTTTCAATAAAAAATGGCAAAGTTAGTTATGTATATACCGGCTACACACACGCATATTTGATACTAACTTGCAATTGCAAAAAAAAATATCAAAGAGAGAGAATTCTCATCAAGTTGTAATGTTGTAAAAGCTTATAAGCAACCCACACACCAAACAACCACAAGAATCATTCATGCAGCAGACATACATGTATACTTTTTAACTGAAATTTTTGGTAGGCATGATATTTCATTTTATCTACTGGCTTTATGGATGGTTTGGATGGATGCAAGTGTGAATAAGAAGTGCACAGTGCATTCGATTTTTATTTCTATAAAAATGAATTACAAATTGTGAGACAGAGTGAAGTAAATTGAGGGGAGCAAGGGTGTTGTTGTTGGTGGTGCATCAAAAATCAAAGTGAAGAGAGAAGGCACTCAGTAGGATCTCTCGATAATATGATGATGACGACGATGATGATTATCAAAGCTTATTCCCTCCTCCTCCCTTCCTTATGATTTCTCATAAGTGATAGTGATAATAATATGCTGAGATGATGATGATGTATACTCATAACTATTTCTACCGGCAATTGCTATGTACCCTGTACCACTGCATCTTTCTTTCTATATATATCCAATCCACCCAGTGCAGTGCATCTCATAAGTTAATTGAGGGAATCTGAACTGAAATGCACCACTAAAGAAATGCAACAAAGCTAAATGCAAAGCTTATTAGAAAATGTTAAAGGGAAAAAAGAGACCCGTAAAGTAAAGTAGTAAAGTATGATGGCTGACTTTTTTTGTGACTTGACTTGACTTTTCTGAGGAGCTGTAATGCAAGAGCAACATAATAAAAATGAACAAGGTTGATTTTATATATGTATTTAAAGCACAAAGAGAACAGAAAATGAGACACATGTCGAGCGACGGAAACCGGCTTGCAGTCAGTTAGCCTCTCACTCTCCAACTCTCAGTCAAGTCACTCTTTTTTTCTATCTTTACCAATGATCAGTTATATGTGTAGTTGGTACTATTATTAATAACAAAACCAACAACTAACCACCACTAGTCAGAAAGAAGTCAGTGCTAAACAAAAAGTATGGCCCCTTCACTTTATCATTAAAAGACTTTTTTTCTGAATATAAATAAAAAAGGCTACAAGCGATATTTTTGACGATCGATGACGTACGTACTTGAGTGAAGTCAACCAATAAACCCAATAATATTAATATCATTTGAATTTGACGATGAACACAAAAATGAACAATTGAACAAACCAAACCAACAAAGAGGAGGTGTGTACCGTGTGCACATTGCATTGCATTGTTGCAAATATGCAATCGAAACATTTTAAGTAGCAATAATACGGTACTCTTTCCTCTTCTTTTTAGAGATCTTTTATTTTTTGAATGAGTAAAAATATTGGTTTGGTGATCTGATCTGATCTCTAAGCTGCTGAGGATGATCATCATCATGATCATCTTTTTTTATCGTATCGTGATTGTTCGCTAACATTTCCCCTTTTTTGCTGAACAAAAAAAATGTACTAAAAATACGGTACATGATATGGGTATGCACAGAGGCATCACACACACTTCTCTCTCATTAAAGTTATATTTATACTTTTGTGTGTGCACCCAAAAAAAACTAGCGATCGACAATCACAAGAGAGAGAAGGTCTTACATTGATTATTTATTTAACAAGCTTAGTCAATATTTCATTTTTACCTCACGACCGACCAAAGCTCTTAGACAGACAGATCTATAAAAAACTTGATACATATTTTCGTTCCTCAGAGAGCGGCCACTGTTTGCGCACATAAAAAACTGCCCTTTTTATCCCAATTATTACTCTCACATAAACCAACAACCTAAACCTCTAAAACCTCCCTCCTCTCCTCCAAAAATATTTTGTTGACTACATGTCCACTCATCCATATAAAAATACTACACCACCAATTACAATATGTTTTGCAATTTCCAAACTAAATCAATAACTTATGCGAACGATGACTCACTGGAGTGAACATGGAACATGACAAACTGGACAAGCCAGGCCAACGAACCGGCACCGGCATTTCTTCAGCTCGGTTAAAAAATGAATGAATTTCAACACAAGACAAGAGGACACTTTTTTTTCTTGGAACATGAAAAAGCAGAAGAAAATATTTTTTTTTGCGAAGAGCGAAGAACAATTCAATCTGATCACTCACCTTATTTCTTTGATTGAGGGCACTACTTATCGAGTTGAATAATAGGTCATCCGCTGTCTGTTGCTGCTGCTGCTGAACAATTATAGGCGATGATACTAACGTGCTTCCCATTTCCTGCCTTTTTCGGTTGAAATTACACAAGAGTTTTTTGCATTTCCTTAAAATGCTGTCGTCTGCATTTACAAAGTGCACTTGACTTTCGCTTCTTTAAACAAATTTTAGGGGAACAGTTCAGATTTTAATAGTTCACTTAACCGACACCGGCATCAAGATAAAAAGTGTCTTTAGTTTAAATGCACCTCATCAATACAGTCAATCAATTTAGTTGTTCAGAAGAGCGGAACAGATGCTCTCAGAAATCAAGTTCAAGAAATACTTAACGGCAGTTGAATTTCACACCGTATTAAAGACTACACTTCAAACAACCAAAACACTCAGGTCACTAGTCACTCTGATCAGCTTGACAGGTCAAAATTAACGACAAGCTGTTTACGTTAAAGACTTTAAAAAGGAAAAGGTGACTTTTTTTTATTCGGCCGGCTTTTATGTGTATAAAAGTATGATGTTAGCGTATGGTATATTTTTTTTTCTTTATGTTGGCTTATGGTGGATTTGATGATGTGAATGTTAAATTCTCACTCGTATTGCTTTAAAATACAGCAAAAAGGAGATAGAATTTATTTTTTCGAAGGCAGGCGAGACGAGCGTTGCACTCCGTACAAGCACTCAAGTCGAAAAGGACAGAGGCAAGCGAAGCCCGGAGCAGACATAGGCATCTTTTTCGTGAGTCAAGCAAAAAAGCAGTTTTGTAGGCATATTGGCATATAACTTTAACAAAAAAAATTCATACTACATACTTTACACACAGCATACATCCACAGCACAGGGGAGCATCTCCCACATACACAAAATACTGAGCGAGATGAGATGCTTTCATACTTAATTTTCCATCAAAGTCTATATCCCCACGTTAAGTTTCCTCACCTTGTCTCACCCATTTCGTAGTACAGCTAACTATTACATTGCATTCCATCAGGGGATCTCTGCAGATCCCCCATTCATTCCCTCAACTACATGTGCATGGCATGCTGTTTCAGAGATGCCGGTATTGAAGAAAAGCATACCCCAGAAAAAAAAATATTTCGCTGCGTTGACGTTCACATCATACAAAGTATGTATGTATACACACTATACGCAAAACTCCACAAAAGTTAGATCGGTCGGTCGGACGGATGTGTAAAGTATACTTGGACTTAAACTAAAGTTACTATAAAAAAGCAAGGCTTAAAACCAATGTTTTAATACTCCACATTTTTAGGTACTTTTTTACGTGTGGTGTGCTGGTATAAGATATACAAGCGTGCTTTTTACGCCTTTACTACAAGTGATACAGTCCCACGTTATTTCGAAATTGTCTCGGGGACCGACCGGCTCATTCAGCAGTGGAGTCTTCCTTTACTACTTGGTTTTTCTGGTGTAATAGTAATACTATCACTACTACCCTGTTTTATGTTTCCTATAGCTCCAAAATGCAATGATCATAGCTTTTATATTCATC
>JAQIWN010002967.1:0-14205 GCA_034699025.1 Entomobrya cf. arborea Gr-Col-00668
ACGCAATTGAATATAGACTTTGTTATTGTTATTAAGTGTAAGAAATTTAGTTTGCGCATTTCATGATCATGTCATCACACTGGCTTGGATAAAAACGATGGCATTCTAGCATATTTATAAATCGTATTTGAATTGCACCGAATTGAGCTCTATTTGCTGAAATGCATCAATATTTTTATGGACTTATTTGCAAAATTTCGCAGTGGAAGATTACACAATAAAATGCGTAATATTCTCAAACACACACATCTTCACCATAATAACAAACCCTCAAATCTTTCATTTTCAACTTGCTCTGTATTCTTATGCTAAAGATGAAAGATGTACTCTGTAATGTGCGTATATAAACTTCAAAACTATAATGCATTCTTTAAAAATCCACAAAAACGTTATTGCTTCTGTACTTCAACTGCCACTCTTGTTTTTACTCTAAACTTTCAAACTATTTAATACAATAAACATAATAATTCTTTTCCACATTAACTGAAGAAAAAATACTTTCTTTTGTTTCGTTTAGATTCTAAAATTCAAATGGTGCAGTAAAAACACACTAAACTCTCATACAATTTGGGCTACTAGGTAACAACAATGCTGTAGATATCGATGATCTTGGTTCCTAAGGAAAAATATAAATTGTCATACTTTACTGCTTCTTTAAGCCAGATCTGTCAAGAAATAAAAGCGCACAAGTTGGTTTACTTTCTTTTCAGTCGGAATTTCAAAGCGTACATGTTCACTTCAACAAGATGAAAAGAGTTGCATCGAAATTTATGTAAGAATACAACGAAATTGTTTGGTCCGGTTTTGAATCAACCTTGTTCCCGATTTTAACAATATTGCCCCAGAATACGTATTATAATATTTTCGAAAAAGTGACCTAAAATGACAAAGTTCGTCAAGTTTCTACTGTCCACGTTGTTCGTGTTCCAACTTGGTAAAAGCTGTTATGCGACATGGAATCTCTGTAAGTTTTGTTTGCAATTTTCGTAACATAAATATACTCATTTCCGTGTAAAGCTGCGTATATTACTCATTTGTAACATGTTTACATCTTGTGCTGTTTTTAGTCGATGCGCATCTTTACATTCCGTTCTTTGACTACCTGTGGAAATTCGACGAGGACTGCCAGGTCAGATGTCATCGTATTTCCATAAAATGTCTCTTTCCAGCATCCCCATATTACTTGTGCAGAGACCTTCGGTTCATGCATGAATGCTGTGAGCAGTTTAGAAGTACCACTGCCGCCACAACAACCACGACGACGACAACAACATCCACAACATCCACAACCACCACAACCAGCACCGAACAGCCTGTTGTGGGGCTCTGTGCTCCCACACGCCCAGAAGTGTGTCACCCGGAACCTGGATGTTCGCTGTCCACGTATTCTGGTCCATTTTGGATGAAATGGTTACGGCGTAAGTTTACAACGATTTATAATAACTTTACTTACATATTGGGTGAAACGATGATCGTTTTCAATACATGAACGAAATCTAAACCATTGTTTTTCTGCTTGATTTCCATAGAGCCAGGATGTGAGCACAAGTGTTGGGAGCACTGTTTCGACCAATGCGCATGTAAAACCGCTGCAAATGGAAACTGTGAATACCATCCATCCACAGGGATGTGTATCGCTCGACGGACATGTCAGAAAATCAGCGTGGGTGCCTGCCGAAGAGCAAATTCATTTTACAGCATTGGTGGTGTACTCTGTCACAATCGGGAATCTACCGAAACGAATTGTGAAAATGGAACCACTATTTTCGCAGTTAATATCAATGGGGGACCACACAAAGACAAAAGGGGCATCTTATACGTGGGAGATAACGAAGCATTCTATGACGACGAATATAAAACGAGGATGGATGATAATCGGACTATTGACGACATAGAAGATCAAGATAAAACATTATATGGCAATTTGGCATTGGGGAATGCAAAAGGAATAGACAAAGGACAGTGTCTGCAATATTCCATAACTTTTACTTTTCGTTACTAGATTGGAGGAACTATGAAATATGGGCCACATCATTTCAGATTTTACAAGGAGGGACAGTATGACTTGCACGCTTTTCCAAGTTGATGTACTATGTTTCATGGTACCAAAAATATTGCATGAAAACGCAAAGCCAGATGAACGTTACAGCAAGATTCCATCCAGACCAGAGGGCAGCTTGGATTCTGGCTTGAAAGTTCACTTGCGTTGCTGCGACTAGGCATCATGATATTTCTTGAAATCCATTTAGTGAGCAGTCATAATAAAAGCAGTCAAATAAAAAAAATCAAAGCTGGTGCACCGTGCATCCATATAATTATTTTTACATCTGTTATAGCATTACATTCCTGCGACATAAATGCATAACTACAACGTCATTTCCGTGGTATCCGATAACGTGTTAAAGCTCATTGTTTAATTTTTCTTTAATCTTTTTTATTACTATCACAGAACTCACAGCACAGAAATATTTTCACCTTGTTCAATACGTCTTGTTGTTAGTGCTAGGTTGATCTGTAAACCAATCAGCTATTCAATAAGTTTAAAGCAAGCAAGCAAGTTGAAACTGAACTCTTTGAAAAAATGGGTGTTAAGAAAAGCCTCAGTTCAGTTTTGATTTTTCTAACATTGTTGGCGCTGTTAGGATTACTGACTGGAGTGAACAAGACATTTGCACGTAAGTGAACGTCGTTTGAAAATTTCTGCATGTAAGCAGAATTTATTCATTAGTTCAACCTAAATCTACAAATGTACAACTTTAAATTTGGCAGTCAAGTGTTATCACTGTCGACCACAATTTACGACGTCGAAATGTGATCCAGAAGGAGAAGTTCTTAAAACGTGTTTACTAAATGACGAATATTGTGCTAAATATTTGACTGTAAAACGGCCGGAATATGCGAATGAAAACGAGTCACAAATTGGAGAGGCCCGTAAGAAAGGGTGTGAACCATTCCTTAGAAAGAATCATACGACGATGGGTTGTCACCGCTTCACTGAAAACACGGATATTTGCTATTGCAATACAGATCGATGTAATGCTCATGAATATGAGCCGGCACAAAAATAATAAGTATATATTCCACAATTGATAACATAATTTTTGGATCGTAAAAATAAATACATGAAAAAGTTGAAGATTTGTGTTTCACCTTTTGAATTCGTCAAATTAGTCTTCTTCATTGTTAATTAATTGGATGCATGTACTAGACCAATGAAGGAGATAGTTTTTGTAAAAATAATGTCAATATATTAGGATTTTTGAAATTATATAAATCTTAAAGCTTTAGGACATTTTTGCTTAGGCTGGTAAAATAAAGTATGCGTAGTTTTCTCTGGCTTTCAAGTGATCACAATAATTTAATAATGATGGCTTCATTCTTTCAAATTTTACTTGGTCTTTCCTCTTGTCTTGTATTTTAGATAAAAAAATTAAAGTTTAAAATGCAATCATTTTCAGTAAAGTAAAACCTTATTGCTCCTGTACTTAAATTGTCACTTGTGTTTTTACTCCACACTTTCAAACGGAATGTACAATGCATGCAATTAACATTTCGTCATAAACTGAAGTACAAAGTAGTGTCTTTTAGTCTGTAAATACGAAATGATGCAATAAAAATGTCTGTAACTACTCCACTCAATTTTGGTTACTAAGTATCAACAGAATTGTAGATATAAATGCTCTTGTATCCAAAGAAACAATGTAAATACTCATACTTTTCTAATATATTCAAGCCAAATCTGAAAAAAAATTTAAATTTTTTCCATTTTACACACTTAAGCATATAAAAAAATAACCAGGAAATTACCCAAAACGTTCAAGCTAGTCAAGTCTTTAATTTTGTGTTGTTCCTGTTCCAACTACGAAAAACCTGCTACTTTAAAAGCTTTTATTTAGAAAAGCTGGATTTATAACTAATTTCTAACATGTGGGCACTATTTGCTGGCTGATTTTAATCAATGCGCAGCTCTACATTTCATTTTTTACTACCTGCGAAAATTCGACAAACAAAAGATCCTATTGTGGGTCTGTGTGCACCCACGTGTCCAAAAATGTGTTGCCAGATCTTGGTTGCTTGCTTTCTCCGAATTATTATAACTTTTTTTGGAAAAAATGGTTACGCCGTAAGTTAAGATAGCACATTTCAATGTATGCTAAGTTGATCAGATGCTCATTTATTGTATCATTTTCTGTGTGGGATGCACTGAAACAAATTCAAATAAATAAATGAAATTATGCTGACGGATGTCTGGTTGGAAAAATGGAAATTTTAGTCAGTTGTGGATCTTTAACGTTTATTTTTATTTTGGAAGAAAAGCCTTAAATAGGTAAAATAATAGATTAAAACACAACTCGAGTTCACATCTACCAACCAAATATTTTAATTAACTTGCATCTTTTTTAACTTGGTTTAGTTCAATTGCCACAATTAGATTCGATTAAAAGGAGTTTACAAAACGCTCTCCAAGTTGACAAGTTTCCATGACATGACATGTAGTAATACCGTGAGTATGTTCCACTTTTGCAAAATTTGATATGGATTTACGTTTTGCTAGTTTTTCAAAAACAGTAATGAATAAAATGTGTATTCTCAAGCGACCAAATGGTTCATTTTTATCTTTCATGGAACTACACAATTTAATTTATAAAACAATGCTATAATCTCTACAGCATTTAGTGTTTCAAATAAAAAAAAACAAAAACAAAATGCATCTGCGAAAGGCTAGAAAAATATTTTAATCACTGCTTAGCCATCGCCAATGTTTTTATTTCATACTTTTAAGCCAAATGCACTCATTAATGTGCGTAAATGAACTACAAAACTATAATGCATTTTTAAAAGTAATTATAAAACATGATTGCCTCTGTACTTCAACTGCCACTCTTGTTTTTACTACACACTTTCAAACAAATTAGTACAATGGATATAATAAATTTTTTAAAATTAACCGAAGGAAAAGTACTTTCTTTTGTTTCTTTTAGACTCTAAAAAATTTTTATCTAACTTTTATTCTAATGCTTTTAAAAATTTGATTCAATCCCATCTTATATTAATGTATCTATTATATTTATGGATTTATCAAACCATTACCATGTGTTAAAAAAATATTTTATGAATGATTATTTCTTTAAAAAATAAACTGTCAACATATTTAAGACAGGTGTAACTGACTGACATTTTTTCCCCCACAATGCCTCAACGTCATTTCTGGGGTAGCTGATTATGTGTTAGTGCTTATTGTTCAGTTTTGTTTAATCTTTTTTATTGTTCATTTTTATTTCACATTTTTATGACTACACATAGCTCAAAGACATCTTTCGACCTTGTACAATATGTCATGTTGTTAGTGCTAGGTTGATCTGTAAACAACTCAGCAATTCAATAAGTTTGAAGCAAGGCATTATAAATTCCTAAGAAATTTGAAACTGAACACTTTGTAAACATGGGTGTTCAGAAAAGCCTCAGTTCAGTTTTGATTTTTCTAACATTGTTGGCGCTGTTAGGATTACTGACTGGAGTGAACAAGACATTTGCACGTAAGTGAACGTCGTTTGAAAATTTCTGCATGTAAGCAGAATTTATTCATTAGTTCAACCTAAATCTACAAATGTACAACTTTAAATTTGGCAGTCAAGTGTTATCACTGTCGACCACAATTTACGACGTCGAAATGTGATCCAGAAGGAGAAGTTCTTAAAACGTGTTTACTAAATGACGAATATTGTGCTAAATTTGTGACTGTAAAACGGCTGGAAAATGCGAACGAAAATGATGCACAAGTAGGAGAAGCCCGTGAAAAAGACTGTAGAGCATTATACATCAACAAGAATCATACGACGATGGGTTGTCACCGCTTGACTGAGTATACGGATATTTGCTATTGCAATACAGATCGATGTAATACTCATGAGTATGAACCAGCAAAATAATGTTAAGTATATTCCACAATTGATAGCAGAATTTTGTAATGATAAAATTAAATACAGGAAAATGTTCAAGATTTGCGTTTCACCTATTAAATTCGTCGGCTGTGTTGATATTTAATTGGATGCATGAACATCACCAAAGAAGGAGATATTTGTAAAAATAACATTCATATATTGGGATTTTTGAAATTTTATAAATCTTAAAACTTTAGCAAAATTTTGCTTAGGATGGTAAAATAAGTATGGATGCGTAGTTTTCTCTGGCTTTCAAATGATCACAATAATTTAATAATGATGGCTTCTGTTATCTTTTACTTGATCTTTCCCCTTGTCTTGTGTTTTAGATAAAAAAAATCAAAGTTTATTAAAATGCAACTGCATTCATTTTCAGCAATGTAAACCATTATTCCTCTTGTACTTTAACTGTCATTTAACACTTTCAAACAGAATGGTACAATGTACGCATTAAAATTTTCGACATAAAACTGGAGCACAAACACTTTTTTTGTGTCTTTAAATCTTTAACTTACGAATGATGCAACAAAAGTACACTAAACTCTTCTAACAGTATGGCAGATGTACAATGTAAATACTCATATTTTGGTAATACATTCAAGCCAAATCTGACAAAAATTAAACTTGAAACTTCCAATTTACACACTTTCGTACAAAAAAATCCCACAAAACTTCCAAAAATGTTCAAGCTAGTCTAGTCTTTAATTTTACGTTGTTGCTGTTCCAACTAGGAAAAAACTACTACTTGAAAAGCTTTTATTTGGAAAAGCTGGATGTATAACTAATATGTAACATGTTGGCATTATTTGCTGGCTGATTTTAATCGATGCGCAGCTCTACATGTTTTTACTACATGCGCAAATTCGACGATGTCTGCCAGGTTAGATGTCATCGTATTTTCATAAACTGCATAATCTCAGATTATTCTCCATTTTCCGTCTGCAGAGATCTTCATGCATGAATGCTGTGAACACTTTAGGAGCACCACCACCACCACAACATCCACAACTACCCCGACCACCACAACCAGCACAAAGGATCCTATGGTGGCATGTGTGCACCCACGTGTCCGTAATTGTGTCAGCCAGAACCGAGTTGCTCGCTTTTGTCGTATTACTATTAATTTTGAAGGAAAATTTGACGCCGTAAGGCTAAATGGCACATTTAAAGGTATGCAAAGTTGATGAGAAGCTTATTGATGTTTTGGATGTTTAAAAATGGAATGGTAGTGTGTCCGTAACATTTATTTTTGGTTGTTGGATTGATAAATTAATTGATTAAAACAAATTCGAGTTCATATCTACCAACCAATTATTTTAATTAACTTGTATTTTTTTAACTTGGCTTAGCTCACATTTTAATTGCCACAATTAGATTAGATTAAAATGAGTTTACGAAACGCCCTCCAAGTTTCCATAATGATATGTAGTAACTTCCATTTTTGCAAAATTTGATATGCATTACCGTAGGTATTCTATCAAAAATAACAATGCATAAAATGTGAGTTTCCTCATGCAACCAAATGATCCATGTTTCAGCTTCCATAGAATTACACGTTTCATTTTTTAAAACAATGCCACAATCTCAAGAGCATTTAGTGCTTCATGTCAAATAAGAAAATATAAATGGAGCTGCAAAAAGCTAGACAAATATTTTATTCACTGCTTAACCATCGCTATTGTTTTTATTTACTTTCAATCCAAATACAAATCTGAACTCTGAACGCATAATAAATAGACACAACGTCTTTACAATAAGCCTTTTACCATTTAAGTTACCGGTGCACTCATTACTGAGAATTCCATTCCGCCGACGCAAACAAGGCAATTTATCCAAAGGACAAGTTGAGACTGTGTGACGGTACTACAGACTGGATTGGACTACTAACACATCGCTTTATATTGTAACATAAATCTCTTAATGTGTCAAAATTGTTGCTGCTTTCATTTCAATTCCGGTAGCTATGGATTTTGAAAATAATCCAGGTATATCTTTTGTGTAAAAATTTGAATATGGTTCGCTAAGGCAACCTAAACATGGTACGCTTGAATTAGTGTAGGGAATTCATTTATGTAGGGTTACCAATTATTTTGCTTTAAAAGTTTAAGAAATTTAATGGGTCATAAGTGTAAGAATGTCATGTCATCAAACTAGCTAGGATAAAACATGAGATGAGACGACATCCCATTCGAATCAAATTTAATAGAGCCCCGCTTGCTGAAACACGTCAATACTTTTATAGAGTTATTTGCGAAATTTTTGCAGTGGATGATAAGATGATAAAATGTGTAATAATCTTCTTCATCTTCAACTTACACTTATACATATATTTATGAAAAAAATGTTTTATAACCCAACTGCACTCAGTAATGTGCGTAAATGAACTACAAAACTATAATACATTTTTAAAAGTAAGTATACAACATGATTGCCTCTGTACTTCAATTGTCACTCTTGTTTTTACTCCACACTTTCAAACAAGTTAGTACAATGGACATAATAAACTAACTATAAACTGAAGGAAAAAAGTCTTTCTTTTGTTTCTTTTCGACTGTAACATTCAAATGATGAAGTAAAAACACACTAAACTCTCATACAATTTAGGCTACTGGGTAACAATACTGCCACAGATATTGATGGTCATGGTTCCGAAGAAAAAATGTAAATTGTCATACTTTGCTCTTACTTTTAAGCCGGATCTGTCAAGAAATAAAAAACCACAGTTTGACTTGTCTTCTTCTCAGTCGCCATTTGAGCTTTTTGTGTGTCCACTTCAAACTTGCACACAGAGTTGTACCAAAAGTTGTAGAAAAGTACATTGAATTTCTTCTTGTCTTCTTATTTTTGAGGATCTTGTTCCAAGTTCTAACAAAATTGCCCCAGAATACTTGATATCGTTTTTTACAGAAAATTACCCAAAATGCCCAAGTTCGTCAAGTTTCTACTGTCCATGTTGTTCGTGTTACAACTTGGGAAAAGCTGTTATGCGACCTGGAACTTGTGTAAGTTTTCTTTTCAATTTTTGTAAACATAAATATGCTGATTTCTTTTGAAAAGGTGCGTGCATTACTTATTTGTAACATGTTTATATCTTGTGCTGTTTTTAGTCGATGCGCATCTTTTCATTCCGTTCTTTGACTACCTGTGGAAATTCGACGAGGGCTGCCAGGTCAGATGTCATCGTATTTCCATAAAATGTCTCTTCCCAGCATCCCCGTATTCCGTGTGCAGAGACCTTCGGTTCATGCATGAATGCTGTGAGCAGTTTAGAAGCACCACCACCACCACAACAATCACTACGACGACCACAACAACATCCAAAACCAGCACCGAAGAGCCTGTTGTGGGGCTCTGTGCACCCACACGCCCAGAAATGTGTCAACCGGAACATGGATGTTCGCTGTCTACGTATTCTGGTCCATTTTGGATGAAATGGCTACGGCGTAAGTTTACAACGATTTGTAATATCTTTACTTACATATTGGAAGATGATGGTGACTACGAACTTTCGTTGAGAACAGTGGAACCTGTGTACCGGCTTACTGAACAAAGAGTATGTCACAAAAATATTATGTAATTATAAATTCGATTTTTTTAAAAATGAAATGTTAATTCATCCACTGTGCATTGTATTTTGTTTTAGATTTTTAGCTTCACTCTCAACCAAATTCCAGTTGTTTTTCATATGGACCTTCGTGCACTTGCTTATCATTTAACTCCTGTGGACTTAATTGCGAATTTTAGGATACAAACGAATTATAACAATTTAGGGGAAAGGCGTTTAATAACTGTCAAGTAAGGGTCATCCTTCAAAAGATTACCAGAGTATTGTGCATGTGGGCATTTGCATTTCTGATTGTAAGCTTTGTGAAGAGTACAGATATTTGGATCCAGGCTATGTGGCATCCGGACTCTCTCTGGTGCGCTTCTAGAATGAAGATTACGTATTTTTTTCATAATTTTGACTGTCTATCAATATAGATTTGGTAGTATCTATAATGTATAGTGTAAGACTTATATGAATTAGCTGTGTTAACTTGACTATGTTAGTTTTTTCTTTTTCCTGGTAGAACATAAATGTTATATTTCTGATAATATTTTTACATTTTTTTTCTCTTATCTTAATGAAATTAGTTTAACTATTTTCGACTACAAAAATATCCGATTGTGTTAAAAACTATTTTTTGTAATACTTTTAAAAATTGATTTCACCATATTTTACATTTATGTATCTATTTATGTATGTATCTTACATTTGTATTTATGGATACATCTAATCATAATCATGCGGTAATAAAAACATTTTTATGAATGATTAAGTCTTGATAAAGGAAATTGTCAACACATTTGAGACATCAGTAGTTGTAGTACATTTAATCCTCAAAATGCCTCAACGTCATTTCCGCGGTATCCGATTATAAAGTTACTGCTCATTGTTCAATTCTATCTGTTTTTATCACAATAACACTGCAGAGCTCACAGAAATATTTCCACCTTTTTTAATACGTCGTTTTGTTAGTCTTTTAGTCGCATTATTATTTCCTAAGGAATTTGAAACTGAACAATTTGTAAAGATGGGTGTTCAGAAAAGCGTTAGCTCAATTATGATTTTTTTTACATTTGTGGCGCTGTTCGGATTACTGACTGAAGTGGACAAGACATTTGCTCGTAAGTAAACATCATTTGCAAATTTCTCTAACCAAATTTTTTTCATTGGTGCAAACTAAATCTACAAATGTATAACTATGAATTTTGCAGTCAAGTGTTATTACTGTCGACCACAATTTACGACGTCGAAATGTGATCCAGAAGGGGGAGTTCTTAAAACTTGTATGCATAAGGAGGAATATTGTGCTAAATATGTTACTGTAAAGCGGCACGAAAATGCAAACGAAAATGATTCGCAAATAGGAGAAGCCCGTCACAAAGCATGTGAACCGTTCTTAAGACAAAATCATGCAACAATGGGTTGTCACCGCCTGAGTTCTACCACGGATATTTGCTATTGTAATACAGATCGATGCAATGCTCATGAGTATGAGCCAGCACAATAATAATTGGTATATTTCACAAATTGATAATCTAATTTTGGAATCAATAATATAAATACCTGAATAATAAAATAAATGAAAAAATTTCAAGATTTGTTTCACCTTTTAAATTCGTCAAGCTAGTCTGCTGTATTTTTAATTAATTTGATGCATTAACATCACTAAAGAAGGAAATATTTGTTGCAAAAATTATGTTCATTTTACGATTGTAGTAAGTTCATGAATCTTAAGGATATTTTTGCTTAGTGTGGTAATGTAAATATGAGTAGTTTTTTAAAATACTAAATGATCACAATAATTTGATAATCAAGGCTTCATTCCTTCATCTTTCACTTGGTCTTTCTTCTTGTCTTAAATTTTAGATTAAAGAAAAGAAACCATAAAATGCAACTGCATTCATTTTCAGTGATGTAAAATATTATTGCCACTACTGTACTGTTAGTACTAATAAAATTTTATTACTACTAAAATCTTCGACAATTTATATAGGGTATTGGGCAACAATAGTATTGAAAATATAAATATTCTCGTATCTAAAGGAAAAACGTAAATACCAATATTTTGCAAAAACTTGCAAGCGAAATCTGACAAAAAATGAAATCGCAAAACATTCAAATTTCAAGGTTTGTCAATTCTTACATGTCTGCATTGTTCGTGTTCCATCTTGGAAAAAGCTGCTATTCGACCTGGAACTTTTGTACGCTTCAGTTGCTATTTTCGTATCATAAAAATGTTTTGTCTATTTTTAAAAGCTGGAAATATTACTCATTTTGTAGCATGTTGGCATCTTGCGCTGATTTTAGTTGATGCGCAGGTCCACATTCCGTTCTTTGAATACCTGAGGAAATTTTACGTAATATTTCCATAAAATGACCCATCCCAGCTTCTAAATATTCGGTGTACAGAGAGCTTCGTTTCATGTATGAATGCTCTAAGACGTTAAGAAGTACCATCTATGAGCCAATATTTCGAGATTTTGTTTCTCTCTTTGATTTTTATAGATCCTGGATGTGAACACTTGTGTTCACATCCAGTACAAACGCGCAGGAGAATGGATTTGCAAAAAAAATGATAGAATTCTTAATAAAATATTGTAATCTGAAGTATCAAGTTAATGTCTGATTTTGATCATTTTAATGACTAGGTTTTTAGTTTAAAAGTCAACAAGTTCTGATTGCCGGTCATTTATATCTTTATTCTCTTTCCAGTTATTTGACTCCAGTGGGCATTGTTGCAAGTTTCGAGAGAATCGAAAAAAACGTCTGATTGCTTAGGTACGAGGCAATATATGATTACTGTCAAGGGTCATCATCCAATTGAGTATATAGGTCAATTGCAAATAGAATTGTGCGTTTTAGATTATGCATAGAGTACAGTCATTTTGATCCCGGCTATGTTGGATATGGACTATCTCTCGTTCGCTTCTAAAGCAATATTTAATGGATTTACCTTCCAACTATTTTACTTTTTTATATTTTAATTTAACCGTTTTCAATGGCATATTCAGTTGCTCTACTTATAATATTTGTTTGTAAAATATAAGTATTTGTACAAGTTTGTGATGAATTTTATGTGAAGAATTGGATGCAGCTTAAGTCCGTTAATATAAATTGCTGGTGTTATAATGTTTGTTTAACATTCTAGATACCTGAATTTTATAATTCTCTTTATGAGGTTAATTTCAATTGATACTTGCACAGAACTTCTAAATAAATTCCAATAAAATTTATATCTGATATGCATTTCTCATTGTATTAGTCATAATAATAAGGTGTTATTATTTGTAAGAAAATTGACTGTAAAAAATTCTAATGACGTAGGTTAATAGTAAATATTACCTTGTTCGTTTTTTCATTTTGTGATAGTGATAGATGCAACACTCATGACTATGTGCCAGCACAGTGAATGTATTTTGTAAAACAAATTGGAAATGGAGTAATAAATCAAAATAAAGTTCGAATTTGTTTTTATAACTTGGCAATAACTTCGTTATTACATTTCAAAATCTTTTTAAGCAGTTATTTTAGTGGTGTACTGCTAAAGCAACTTTTTAAAAATATAGCTTCGAAAGCATAAACTCCTTTGTGGTAATAAAAATATGTAATGTAATAAGCTGTAAAATTATTTTTATGTTTAAGTTGCCGACTTAGATTATCCTATCAATGAACATGGTAAAAATGCCAACGCCGAGGTCGGCTTTAGAGTGACTCATAAACGTATTCCAGGAAACATGATACAGTATGTCAAATGCTATTAAGATATGGAGAATTGATAAAAAAAATGTTATCGTCATAACAAGTTATCTGACATTTTTTTTTAGGTTTTACAATTATTTTTATACTAATGACTAAGAAGAGAAACCCAGAATGTTAAAAGTGAACTCTGACGTTGAATTTTCACTTAATTTTTGTAAACATGTTTACAATTTTACACGATATATTCTGTTTTGTTAGATAAAAAGTAGCTTTTGGAGTTTAATTACTCCAAACATGGATCAAAGTGTATTTGAATACATGATTCAATATATTTTGCAGGTATACCTTCCTTTCAACAAAAAAGGGATAATATGTTAGTAAACTATGAAAACGGTAATAATTTATATTGCGTTTCCAGCCAGAAAACTTGTATATCACATTTAATAATTTATCTCACTGATACAACAGGTTAATAAGATCAATATTTATGTAGTTTTACCATGAAATTCAAATTCAAACGATGAACTGCTAGATATTGACGCAGTAAACTTGATTTTTCAAATCTAAATTCACTGAAATTGGAAAATATAGTACCAATTTCATGACAAACCAACAATAATTATTACTTAATTGCATATTTGTAAGATAGCTTATAAAATTTCATCTGAAAATACTATGACACAACTAGAGGGAGTTTCTCCGTAATAAATTGAGATAAATGAAATGTTGAACATATATAAATGGAAAACTCAACCGAGTATTTTTATAACAAGCTGTTTCTTCAAGCTAAGAAGTTAAAATCGTCCAGCAAAAAAATTGTTTTCAAGAAACATATTTTTAAGGCTTCCTAGTTCTCCAGTCAAAATCGTTCAGAATGAAGGTGGCATTTATTTTCTGTTTGTTTCTCTTCGTCGCATTTCAAGCAGACGCACAACTTGGCACTTGCCGATGGGGTGGTCGAATTGCCTGTGTTGGGTCCTGCAATGTCCAAAACTGTGCCACAGGCAACTGTGGTTC
>JAQIWN010002968.1:0-14202 GCA_034699025.1 Entomobrya cf. arborea Gr-Col-00668
CGCAGTCAAGGCTCTGTTACTTTATGATGAATTTGGGGGGATTAATCAGCGTAATTTATTGTCTAGTGTTGATTTATGACTTACTTTCCTCATTTTCCACTATGTCACCTGCGTTAAGCATGATTTTAATTATGTGGCTAGTCATCAACAGTGGCGTTATTTTCTCGAAACTATTTATTTTTAAATGGCAAAGTCAACTGAGAGATTTTTTCAATTTTATGATCGGATTTGAGAATAACTATTTTTCTACAGAAGGTATGTATGGTTTACACTTATACTTAAATAAACATATCTATACTTATTTAATTACGATTAACTTTTTCTCTCCCTTTTCACCAAATTTTAGACGCAGATGCAGCAGAAAGGAAAGCAGATCCTTCCGTTTTACTTGTACTAAAACTAACTTACTTGTCTGTCGCAAGTTTCCCCTTAGCCGTTTCTGGTTACATTGCTCTGAAACCCTGCACTCCACCGTTTATCACATCATACATTTTACAATGTTCCGACTCTACCGAACTTAAGGGTTGGTCCCTTCAAGGTGCCCGTATTGCACTTTCAATTTTTGAAGGCATGTTTTGGTTCCATATTGTTGGAATGGCTGCGTTTCTCATCTGCTTTCAGATATATTTATCTCAAAAATGTCTGCGAGTTTATTTAGTGGATCTTGTCAACTTAAAGACGTAAGTAAACTTCCTTAAAGACAAGTCAGTAATAGGTATTACCTGCAAATTGTATTGCATACAGCAATTAATCACATTTTTACAGACTACCCTGCAGCAGTAAAAATGTCATTCAGCAAGAACGCAGGGATATCTTTGCAGTTAAAAATGAAGCATTTATATTTAGACAAATTCAGGTTCTCCACAGTCAACTTCATTTTTTATTACGCTCAGAAATATTACCAATGTCGGAATCAACCTGGATGATCATGACAATCATTTCTCTTTATACAACAATTAAGCTTCACACTGTCATAGGTCTACCGCTGTATCTCTTCTTTCCAATGTGCGCTATAGACGGAATGGTTTTCTTTTATGTGGTGATTGGAGCATCGTCGCAAACTTACATGGAATCCTATTACCTGATAAACCACCATTGGAGAAATCGAACGAGGACAATAATATCAAAGAGCACAGCAAAATGGTTTATAAGATTTAGAAAATCTTGTATTGAGCTTAGGACATATTCTGGATCGATTGGATTTCTTGACAGGACTACGCCCCTGGCAATTATCCATTTTTGCTTGGCTCAAACCGGAGGACTAATTCTTCTTGGTGGTTAAATTTGGATGGGTAGATTTGGTGTAATAATGTAATTATTTGGCATGCGGAACATGACAGAATAAATAAAGCCACAAGAAACTCAAGTAAATCAAGCATACATATAATTTTATTGACTAAAAATAGGTTCGTGAAAATACAAATTTTGTTCTTCAAACACTAAAACCACCATTCAACCCTGAATTGAAAACATTTGCTATATGTATTTTTTAACAATAAAATAGTCTGTGAAAAGTAATAGATCCACCTCAAAATGTACATTTGCTCACCGTTAGGTTATGAATATAATACTACAAAGGGTCATTATATATTGAAGATTTTTCAAACTGTAACCGGAAATGCATGTATGTATTTACATGAGAACGTGTAAGTGACCCCTGTAACGAATAAAATAAAACTGATATACATACTTAATGTGTATAAAATAAAATTAACAGTACAACAAAAGCTTATACAATGTAAAGTTAAAGGCCAATGTAGCAAAGAACTTCTTTTTAAATGAATCCCTTTAAAAAATATCACTAAATTCCATAAATAGTCTCTATCCTAATTTCAAGGCACTAAAATTTGCAATTGTTAGATAAACTTAGAATATTTATTCTACTAAAAATTAACTAACGGAACCATTTTAAGCGGCGGCAGCACATGCTGGAGCTGCATCGACTTTAGCGTATGACAGATAGCAAGCCTTGGAATATCCAACTGCTGCGGTGCATACGGCCTTCTGTTCGGTGTATCCTGGCTTTTGGGAAAGCTTTTCACAGACATTTCGGTATGGAGTAGGGTCGACAACTCCGTAGCAAGGCCTGTAGAAATGATCAATAAAATGACGAATTAAAAAGATTTATTTTTGTTTTAATGATTAGAAATTAAGCTAAAAGTAATGAAATGTGAAGATTACCTCAATGAAGATCGCCTACTGTCAAGGGCAGCCTTGCATTTTTCTTCGGCGGATTGAGTGGCGTGAATCATTGTTGTGAAGATTGGTGGCTCATTGCACTGTTTGTCAAGTTTCCAACTTGCAGCGAATTGTTCAATGGAAGGTGTGATCTGGAAATTATTTCAGAAAAAAGTAAATTAGCATACTGCATTAATTTGATTAATAATCATTTTTATGATTTTGAAGTACCTCTCCGTTGGCCATGCGAAGATCATCGAATTTTTCCAAGTTCATTGTTCCGAGCAAACCAAGAACTTTTCCGTGGTAGAAACCGTCAACTTTAACAGCACAAACGTCTTCAACAGAATTGCATCCAACGATAGCACCCTTGCTGCTACGAACAATTATCCAGTTTCCGTAACTTTCAATTAAGAGAGTTCCTGCTTCTTTAGCGTTATCAATTTGAACCAGTTGCCCATTGATAATAACCTGAGAAGAAAAGAAAGTTCAGAGATAAAGTTCAGTATAATAAAAACTAAGAACAATTGAAAGTTAACTTTAAAAAATACTGAATTTTACCGAATGGTCGGGTTTCAATGCTACGGTGTCATGTCCGTCAGTAACAATGATGGATTTTTGAGAAACATCTCCTTGTCTATCATAATCAGCGACAACAGTAAAGTTGCCATCATCAAAGTCAGAGGCAAGTAAGTATTGGCATTGGCCTTCAAACTCAAAGAATCGTCCATCAAAGGTCTTGTAGTGTTTAGATCCGATGATGAGAGCATAGCCTGTTAAAATGATAGATAAATAGATATTTGAGAATGTTGAATTTCAAAAATATGAGCCAAATTCATTATTAAGTATGTTTACCCTTGAATGGCGGCAAAAGTTCGTTCACAGCAGCTCCACTTCTGATTTGATTGATAAGTTCTCTCAATCCATAAGTGTATGCTGGGATCCTAAAGTTGATCTTTGGTCTACTTGGCAGAGTGAAAATCTTACTGAATTCAGACAAGCTCTTGAGAGAGACTGGTAAGGGGATCTAGGCAGTACAGAAAAATAGAAAAAATATGCTTAGTTAATAAAAAATGATTGAAAGACATTTTTCAAGCAGTAATATCAAGTTTTCATTCTTACTTGAGCCCGGAAGATGCCTTGTTTCAAGTCAATAGTGAAAATATCAGCAGCAACTTTCTTGATAGTAGCTCTCAGTTTTTCATAGATATTACTCAAAGCAGCAGCATCATCAATGGCCACTTTTTGCGCCTTCTTCTGAATGTAATCAACAAGGGCTTGGAGGAATTCAGCGAATTCCTTTTGTGGTACAGCATTCAATATGTAATCCTTCACAGTTTCCAATTGTTCCTTGGTATCTTCAATGAATTCTTCCAATAAGACTTGAAGTCTATTCCTAAGTTCAGCTACTAAACTTTGAAGAGTTTTGTTAGCTAAGATTTTGTTGGCTAATTCTTTCAAAGCAGAGTATACAGTTGCGAGCTTTTCGGCAGCCTTCTTTGCAGCCTCGCCAAGAATTTTAACCATGCATTCGGTGTGCTCAGCAATGTAGTTCCAAACGTCAGCGAATGGTGGAAGGACTTCGTACAAGCGTTGTGCTGCTTCCAAAAGGACTCTTCCAGCTACCCTGGAGCCATTGATGAAAGCATCAACACTGCGGGTGGCAAGTTCTCTGAGTTTTTCAAGGTATTCTGGGAGTTGTTCAAGAATTTGACTGTATTTCTGTGGTAATGCGTTCAGAGATTCCCGAAGACCACCAATGTATGCAAGGGCAATACGACGAGCAGTTCTGGCGAGCTCAAGAACAATCCTGGTAAGCTGTCTCAAGTAAGCTCCGCCCATCTGAAGACGTTGTAAGATCATCTTGGTGTCTGGATTTTGTTGGAGTTCTTGTTTTAGTTCAGAAAGTTGTTGACGAGCGCCAGAGACAACTGCGTCGAGACTAGGAGCTGCGTTACGGATGTTGGATGTGACGTATCTGGCTTCTTTAAGGATTTCATCGATAGCGTTGGTAAGGAGTTCACGGAGGTTCTCGGCGTGTTTCTCAGTACGTTGTTGTGCTCTTGTCTGTTTGGGGCATTGTGAGATCATTTTTAAGTAAATCCACACATTGCAAATATTTAACTATTCTTTAAATTGTTTCATATTTAGATATTTTTCTTACCAAAACAGTCTGAGCGTTTTCCTTGTTCCAGTCTGATTTAACAGAGAGAATGCGAGTTCCATTCATTCCAAGAGTAACATCACCGATTACATGACGTCCGTCAGTTTGATAATCATAAACTCCAGCGGCGAGTTCGTCATTGTTCCTGAATCCAAGGAAGGCTTCTACGTATTGATCGTTGGAATTTGAAGAAGTGGTAATCTTCAGCTGAACGTTGCGTGGACTGACTGTGTTAGCAATGGCACGTACAATTCTGGTATCTTCCATACCAGGCAATTGAACTTCATAGCGAATTTCACCTCCAGTCTCGGTGGAAATGTAGGTACTGGTGAAAGCCACAATCTTTTTGGTGTCAGGTCCGTCAATCTGAAACAATTCAAATATTAATCAAGTTTATAAATCATATAATAACAATTTTCCATGAAACATGTGCAACATTTCAGTGAGCTCTTACCTCAAAGTTAAATCGCTGCCTTGCAATTTCCAAAATCACTTGAGAAGTCTTAACTTCCCTTTCTCTATTTTCGTAAGTGATTACGTTCTTGTAGCTGAATTCACGGTTGGCATACTTCAGTTCACCGTTAGCACCAAAATTGACATGAAGTCCCTAAAAATCGCAATAAAAACAAACAATGAAGGCTAACAGCACTGCAAAAAGCATTACATGACATTTTTTAAATTCGTTAATTAAAAGTTACATTAGAAATGACCGAGAGAACACTCTTGTAGGCACGTCCTTCTGGGATAGCTTGCTTGCTGAGGCTGTAAGTTGCAACGACTTCGTTATTTGCCTGTAGGACATCCAAAACGGTTTCCAATTCAATGTAGGTAGTTTCTCCTCCGATGGCATAACGAGACTTGATTTTCAGATCCTGTAAAAATAATTTATTCAGTGAAATGATTACTTCCCCTGAAAGTAACTTTTCCCTACAATTTTAAATTAAATTATTTTACGTATGTGCACGTACCTTTGCAATGTCTGGGTGTCTGACAATGACTTCAAGAGTGCGACCACTTGCGTTATCATCAGTTAGGGATTTTTCTCCAATGTTCAAGAGAAGACTAATCTTTCTGTCTGCCTTCTTTGTTTTGTCAATGTAGAATGCAATTTCAGCGTTGTAACCTCCGCTGCTTGTCTTGTCTCCGGTTGCAACAAGAGCAATCACTCTAGCTGGAAGTAAAATTTCGCTACCAATTTCCTTGTCGTTGGGATTACAGTAAAGCCTGTATCCAATTTGTTCGCTCTTTTCTTCGCCAATGATGAGCTTTACGACATGTTCGAATTGTCTGGAGGTTCTATCCAATCTGGATTGGAATACGATTCCGTTAGTTTCCTTGTTGGCTCCACCAACAACGTTCTCAGCAGTTATGCGAAGTTCGTAATCCAAGTTTCCGTTCTCTTCGTGCAAATGCTTGAACTGAATGTTACCAATATGGCACTGTCCACTACTGTCCTTGCAAAGGGAAAGTTGAATACGGTTTTCTTTGTTGGAACGTTTAGCCAAGAAGTTAACTTTGGTGGGTTGGTTGTTAGAATCGATTTCAAGAGAAGCTCGGATGCGACGGCCTTCTTCTCCATTGTCACGTTGACGGTCTAATTGTGTATCATCCAATCGGAAGTTTCCATTAAAGTTTATTGGCTTTCCAACTGCTTGACCCTCAATCTTCAGAGTTCCCTCATAAGTCTTCTCATAACTGGAATCTGACTTGGCCCCATAGGTAACTCTGTACGGAGAGTGGTTATTTTAGTTAGGGCTAAAATTTTATATTTTAAACATTTCAATACCAATAGTTTGGTTAATTTTGAAATAACTTACGCAATGGTAGCTTGTCTCTTATTGTTGCCATCAATGGTAACGTCAAGTCCATGCTTTCCATCGGTGAGAGATTTGGCTACCCTGACGCTGTACTTGTTTGCTTTGAAATGTGGACTGTCCAAAGAGAGCTCACCGTCAAATGCACCATCAGCCTTGGTAAGACTTCCCTTTGTGAGAACATATTTTCCACCTTCGCCCCATCTAGCCAAAGCTTCCACGTTCCATTTTCCTTGTTGTTCTTCATTGAAGAGCAAGAAAAGCTTTCGTGGAGATTCGTCTCCGATAAGTACTTGAGCATCAATTGATTTCCTGGTTGGGGTAATTTCTAACTTGTTGGTGATTCTCAATCTATCTTCATCATCAGTAATGGCTGCAATTTCGGTGTCAAGAGTACCGTCCGCATTTTTCTTGTTTGAGATTTGGAGCTCAAAGCTCTTGGCTCCATCGACAATGGTGGATTCTCCTTTCAGAGTGATCTTAATGTTTGGAAGTTGGTGTTCAACATCCAAGTTCAATTTGGAAACTGCTCCTTTCACATCAGCGTTGAGGTTAGCACGAAGATGACTGCGCTCTAATTTTCCCTCTGCGTCAACAGTGACGACTGGTTTTCCCTCGGCCACAAGCTTGTGATTGTATTTGGCTTCGTTTTCTAATACGGAAAGAAGATGGGTTGAAGAGTATGGGGAACCTCCATTCAAATTCAAAGAAATGAGATGGGAAATTTCAAAGTTTCTGATAGAGTTTCGCAAATATGATCCTTGGATTTCTCCCTCGAGGGTCTGGATTCTGTCGATTGGAGTGGTAATAGTGTACTTGACTCCTACAGTCTTCTTTGGTGACCAGTAGTCGTAGTCGACTGTGGCATCAACGCTGCTCTTGACTGGGCTGGAACTTTCTCCCTTCACAGCAATGCGTCCACTCTTTACATCAGCCTTCAATGAAACTGCGAGTGGTTTTGGAATGACATTTCCTTCAGCTGACAAACTTCCAGCGTATGATCTGTAGTTTCCTGGAAGGGTGGAACTGAGCTCTCCGTGGACAGCTAAATTCTTTTCGCTTCTGTAATTGGCCTTAGCATCAACCTTCAGTTCAAAGGTACGATCTTCTTTGTCAATGTTGGAAACACGAACTCCAAGTTCGATTTCAGAGGGCTGTACATCTGGAGGGGCAATGTGAAGGACAATCTTTCCAGCACGGATCTTGCTCTTATTTTCCAATTCGACTTTGGTGGATGCACTGTATGTTTTTCCGTTGGGGGAGGTGTAGTCGATCTCAGCACTGCTTTCACCATTGAGGATGTCGCGGCTTAAGGCTCCTTTGTAGTTAATCTTTGCAGTTTTTCCGATGACTGTGATGTCGTTCCTATAAAAAAATATAGCAAATTACCCACATGCTTATCCATTTTTAGTGCTACTCATGCAAAATATTGTATTCATAAATGAAAACCTACTTGGAGTCAATGCGGTATTCAGAATATGAAAGTGTGGTGACACTCTTCAATGTAATAGCCTTAGATGCATCTCGCTCAGCATCCCATTTCAAGTCAGCCTTAAGATCATAGGTGTCTCCGTTACGTTGAATCTTTGAGGTTCCAGCAATTTTGCGTCCAGACTTGGCCAAAAGAGCATCCAGGATAAGATCTCCATTTCCGTTGCTGTATGTGTTGCTCAATTTTGCATCAATGATGTTGAGGATGTGAGCCTTCATTTTGGTAGCGTAAGCCTTAGGAGCGCCTGCGGGTCTGGTAACTTCGTGGGTAGTTTGCAAATCAACATAATTCTTGCCTTGAGCGTCAAGCTTCAAAAGTGCACCGTATCCGTCGGTTTTAGCGGCTACAGTGGATTTCAAGCTAA
This sequence comes from Entomobrya cf. arborea Gr-Col-00668, assembly GCA_034699025.1. Lineage (NCBI taxonomy): Eukaryota > Metazoa > Arthropoda > Collembola > Entomobryomorpha > Entomobryidae > Entomobrya > Entomobrya cf. arborea Gr-Col-00668. The sequence goes on from JAQIWN010002968.1 coordinate 8,013, forward strand.
AAAGAAAAATAAATATGGTTGAAAATTGGCAAATATTTGGTATAAAATAGCAATTTATATATTAATATGCATACATGATGGGATGTTCTAGTTGATCAGAGGTAACCTCAGTTGAAAGTTCAGACTTGAAGTTACCCTTTTCTAATTTAAGGAAAACGTCAGTGTTAGCCTCATAGTAGAATCCAGGCTGTACGGATACCCGAGTTTTGTAGTTTCTCTTGTTGTCATCAATTTTGGTGGCTACTTCAGACACTTCATAGGTTTTCTCTCCAACGACCAACTTTAAAATGCATTTACAAATATCTTCATTAAAACTTCCTTTATAATTCATTTATGATGATAATGATTTAATTAGGCAAAATATTTTTTTTTCTTACGTTGCCTAAAACTTTGTAGTTGGTCAACAGGGCCCCACTAGCTTCGTAAGTTGCCTTTGCCTTGAGGCTGTCTCCAAGACGGGCTTCCAACTTGGCATGTCGGTCCTGTCCTGGAACAATCTTCGCTTCAGCTTCAGCATGGAAGTCAACGTTGTAAGCTGGATGCTTGACTAAAAAAATATAAGTTATAGGAACTTAGATAAAATTCTCCCATTTTACCAAATGAACATTAATGCTTGCAAAATTTTAAACTACTTACTTGTAAGTTCGCTGTCTACATCAAATTCCTTTCTAGACACAAACTTAATTTCAGACTTTTGAGTAATGACAACCTTAGGCTCGGTTAAGCCACGAGTATACTTCAGATTGTGCTCAATTTTGTTGTCTCCACGTTTCAAGGACCAATCCAAATCAAAGTTTAAGAATTCACGGCGAGAAGATCTGGTGACAAGCTTAAGTACGTTTTCTCCTGCAGCTGGAGATCCTACTTTGGATTCCACAGAGAGCGTGTGTTGCGTTTGTTGACCGTACTTAGAGTTAATATTGAAGTCAACTAATTTTCCAACGCGCTTGTATGACCCATCGATAAGCACTTTACCAAGGACTTCAGATGCGAATTCCAAGTCTTTGTATTCAATATCAACATCATCATTGCCTTGCTTATTGACTACAGCAGTTCCTGTTTAAAAAAAATAAAAACAAATTGTGTAAGTACACGAGAGCCAAGTAGGTGTTATTTAGTGGATATAAAACTTAATTTCGCTGTAAATACCTTTGACACTTCCTCTCAGCATACGGACTGGACCACCAGTTCTCAAGTCAACGTTCAACTTTTGACCAGGAACACGAGTGATTTCACCCTCAACGAGGTTTACAGGGCTTCCATTGGGCAATTGGTATTGAACGAGAGGAGTAAGTTTATAACCGGATCCCTCAGTAGTTTTCTTTACTTCAGCAATACCCTTGTACGTGTCACCGTCAACAGCAACGCTAAGCTCTGCTCCGACCAAGTCATCAGTAAAGGAGCGCTTGTCTGATAATTTTCAAGCAGTGTTAGATGATTAAGAACAATTATTTCAAAATGATTCTATTTAGATTGTAAAATTTCATAGCTCAATCAGATAATACTTACAGTTAACTTCAACTTTGTTCAATGGAGAATCAATTTTCAAGCTGTACTTGGGAGTGGCTGAACCGGGGGAAATGGCACGTCCACTAGCAGCAATTTTGCGGTTGGTACGGGATCCAGGAGTATCCAAAACCAAGTCGAATCCGTAGGTACCATCATCTGCAAATTGAACATGTCACCGTTTAATAAGGGGCTCATATTTAAGTAGGAATTTACTTTATTTTTGTATTAGGCTGTTCAGTGCATACCATTAAGTGTTTCAACCTTCAGATAATATCCTTCCATGGAAGGCTCAATCTTGTCGATGGACAGGGACAATACACTTGGTCCATTAAGGAAAAACAATGGTGCGCCTGGTGCAACTTGAGGTACTTTAATATCAGCACACATCTTCAGGCCAACGATTTTGGTAAATGCAGTAGAGCATTGATTGTCAATGAGAGATCTGTAAATCAAAACATTTTCGTTTTTTAAATGGTAATAATTAGATTTTGGAAAGTTATCTCCTATTTAATTAATTTAATTTACCGTGAAGCAAATTTAGTCTTCATTGGAGTCTTCTTTTCCAACTGATCCATGGATTGCTCAACCCAGTAAATGTCACTGCGGATGTCAATAAGTTGAATACGCTCTTGAGGCATGTTTACACGAAGTTCCAACTTGCGGTTTTCTCGGACAACCTTGAGGTCAGCACCCGCAGCGGAGTGAATTTTTCCTTCAACTTGAAGTCCAGATTCAATGGGACCACTTCCAAGGACCATCTTGGCGCGGACAACGGTAGCAGCACTGGGCATAATTCTTGCCTTCATGTCACCATTATTTCCTCGCAATAAGGAAGCAACATCCAAGTTTCCAGTAATTTGAAGAGAGAGGACACTAGTACCCTCAGTGGTAACAGTGAGTGGGAGACCAGATGAAGTTGGCATAATAATTTCGTCATCCATGAACATGAAAGGCTCTGTAACATCTACGTTTTGTTCCCTGGCTCCTTCTGCCATCTTCTCAACGGCACGCTGAAGACGGGCGATGAGGGGTTGCCTCTTGATTCCAGTTTGGGAGAAGCTTTCAACAAGGATGGAGGTTCCGAGGATACGAACGTAAATATCGCCATTTGCATTGCTTCCTGTTCTTTCATGAATGTCAACTTCGTTCCTGATAGCATCAATCTCGTTCTCGTGTACACTAACAGCAACATCACGCTTGAATCTGTTGGAAATGCTGGTTTTCAGTTTGCTAATCTTGTCAGCACCTTCTCGGACGATATCATCGAGGGTGGTGGTGCGAAGCTTAGAGGTGGGGCCCAAGAGACGTTCAACGATGTCTTCAAAGTTTTCAGTGCACAGACCAAGCTACAAAAATAAAGTATTAACAGGTTAGATAATTAACTGTAAATTTTGGACTGAAATGTTTTTTTTTGGTTAAAACGTAGTGACTAACCTCAAGTAAATTGTAAGAACGACCAAAAGCAGCGACGGTGAAGTTGGAGTTACTACAACGTGGAATGTATGAATCTTGAGAAAAGATGACATTAGTATCCAAAGCAAGACCAGAGTTCATTAGAGAAGGTTCAAAAGCGGAAATTTCGTAATTTCTGGAGAATTTCCTGACGTCAGATGGGAAATCACGAAGGGTGATTTGTTCGAAAACTTTCTTTTGGGCAACCTTGTCAGGGCTTGCACTTTCCAAAGCGTTGTACACATGAGACACGACAAAGGCACCAACTATTGGGGTAAAATGAGACATGAAAATTTTCATAAAATACTATTGCCTTATTAGTACTAGTGGTACAATTATCAAATCAACGTCAATTAAATTTGATCAATTACCCTGGTTGGATTCATCATCATGGTTAATCACAGCCTGAACAACGGGAACATCTTCAGTTGTCAAACATCTGCTAAGAGTGAGGTAAGCTTGGATTCTGACTTGAGAGGATTCCCTAATGTCAGAGAAGATTTTGGCTGCTTTCTTTTTCAATGTTTCTTGACATGGGTCACGACGAGAGGCATCTAAAGCTCTAACCTTTAGCCTTTGGCTTGTGTGGGAGTCTTCAATCAAAGTTACAAGAGCATTGACAGCTGTTGGGGTGAGACTGTCTACGTTTCCGAGAGCTTGAAGAGCAACAATGACCTTCTCAACGGCTTCCTCCTCGGTTGCTACACTGACACGTTGGGCGATAGTGTTGACTAGAGATTGGTATTGTTCGTTTGAGCCACAGTCTGAATTGACAAGGCGGCAGTACTGATGCGCCAAACCGGAAGCAGCCAAGAGGAATTCGGGTTGCGAATCTTCTCTTGAGATGAGAGAGTTGACTCCCTCCAAAGCGTTTGTACCTGGATGTTCTGCAAAAGCAGTGTATGCAATGAAGAGATCCTTGGTTGTTTCTTCAGCTTGTCCACTTGCAATTACATCAGCGAGAAAACTGATTGGTCCATCTCCTGCAGACATAGCGGAAGCGTCCAATAAAAGCTTTCGAAGTTGAGCATTTGCCTTTTGACACAGTTTTCCACTAGTAATTTGTTCATCCATAAGTTTCAAGTCGTCCTTGCGTGCATGACGGACCTGCTTGCGGAGTTGAAGGAAAAGTCCGGGTACTTTCAGGGATACGGTTCCTGACTCGATTTCAGTGCAAAGCTTATTCAAAAGATCGACGGCATTAGAAGCAGCAGCCTTTTGCTTTTGACCATCATCAACTTCGCCAAAGTCATAAAGCAGACATGATTTCTTATTTGCATCGCGGCCCTTAACAATACTAGCTTGAACGTTTTGCAGAGTGAGTGAAGACTTGATATCGGTGCGGACACCAGAGGACTGGATAACATCCAAGGAGTGACCTTCGGTACATTCAACGTTTTGAATGACACCTTTTCCAAGCTCTTGTGTGCAGGAGAGAACAGAGTTGAACAATGGAATGGAGTGGTATTTCTAACATTCAAATGATTAAAAAACAACGTAAAGTTTATATGTCAAGCTATCACATGTTTAAAATTGCTATCCAATTTTTAAATGTAAACTCACGGAAGGAGCAGTATATGGAACTCCAAAGGCATTGGCCATACCACCATCCCTGTTTGAGCATGAAATCAAGTCTTTTGTCTTTGTATATTTATTTCCAGCAACTTCATAGGTGGTTTTGCATTTTCCATTAACGTCAGTCTAAACATAGATGTGTGCAAGCATGATAAGTTAAAAATAGTTACATTTATTTCAATAATTTATTTGTCTTGTCCAAGCTGACAAGAGATTATCTTTATTTTTTTTAACGAAATGAAAAGATACGCACCTCTTCGATCGTCTCAGTGTCTCCATTGATGGCTCTATTTCCAAGCATAGAAACAATAGCCCTTTTGATATTGGCTGACCAAGTGGGATCATCATCACCAACACAGACACTATCAATTTGGCCGTCAGTGTAAGAAAATCTTATTGATGACCCTTCAATGTCATTTACACGGCTGATAGCCTAATAAAATTAAATACATGATATATTTTTATTGCTAGCTCCACTCGGCAACTAAACTAAACTATTTTCTTGACATTTGTACAAGCAAATTTAATTTGCTTTCTTTACCTGTCCACTAGAGCTAGTGATAGCAATTTGTTGTACAGTAAGAACCAAGTCACAAGCTGACTGGACAGCAACCGCTGCTTGACCCTTAACCTTGATTCTACTTGATTCATCAGTGGAGCCGACTAAAAGAGTTGCAACCTCAGTTTCAAAATTGTAAATGTACGTTTTACCCTCTTCATACTTTAATACAGATGGTTGGCGCCCTGAAATTCATAAAAGAAAGGCTTATCAAATTATTGAAATTCATGAGCATTCACCTAATCAGTTCCAATATTTTTTTACGATATTTCTGTCTAGAGTACGCACGGTCATAATCAGTCATTCACATTCACTTATTTTGTGCAAGTAACTTATTTTTGCATTTAATTTATAAATCCGACCGAATTCACATGCTTAGAGCTTTATCATGTTTGTGAGTCTATTTTTATTTTAAAAACGATAAATTTGGTCTTTGGCCTTTTCATTAACAAGACGCAAACATCATTTAAGTAAGTGGTGATCCCCATCAAAGATTTTCATCAAAAAGTAAAAAGTGGCGACGATTGTACGAAAATCAGTCTGCCATTCTTGTTACTTTCACGAACATTATGCAACTTATCCAAACTCGTTTATGTCTCGTATCATATCATCTTTGTTCATAAAACCTGAATTGAATGCCCGGTTTAACGTTTAGTTAGACTCATAACATGTTGTGTGCATAGATAAATGCATGATCATTTGTGATCTTGAGTTTTAATGGTTGATGATCATTATGCCTCTTTTCTAGCTTGAGAACTAATTACTAAGAAAATGTGAGATGATGATTGAAAAATGGTTTTGAACAGAAAGATAACTTGCTACACGGAGATCAATTTAATGTTAGGCCTAGGCCTACTTCGGTTTTACATACATCAATCACTAACTATTGCTGTCTGTGTCAAAGTAACTTAAAATATTTATGTCACTTGTTGTACTCGTGCACGGTACATGGCTATGCTTGATAACAGGACTCGGCATTTAATTAAATGAATGTATAAAGATTAAAAAGCTGTGCACTCTGGTTTTGTGACCTGAAAAGTTTCTACTTCTAGCCACTAGTTGACACAATTATTTTTAAAACTCTTAAGATTGGAT
>JAQIWN010002969.1:0-14202 GCA_034699025.1 Entomobrya cf. arborea Gr-Col-00668
ACATTTTGAAGATCTTCTACCATATTATGCGCCAAAATTAGGTCTTCGACTCAGTCGAAGACTGGCCTTTTACTAGTTTATTATAAAAGGTATCTAATGTAAATGATCGGATGTTACTAATTTGGGTACAACTCAATAAAGTTGTTTTGATTTTTTTCAAGCAATTGCATGCATTCTTAGTTCATTCATTTCATTAGATTAAATTTACAAAGAAATCATAAATTTTATTTTATTTTAAACTGAAAAGAGTGAGTAAATGCAATACAACAAAACAATGGAAAGTTTTTAGGTCATGTATTAAAAGAGAAGAAATGCAAACAAAATATTTAGAATTTAATCGTTAGCTTACTTCCTTATTAGCTGTTTTTAAAGCAGTACTCGTATTCCAAAATTTATTCTACACGAAAACAAAGTAATTAATACTTTTCAGTGTCATTGAACCAACACAATTTAGTTTCAAAGAATTGTTTCAGAGTCATAGTTAAATGTTGTCAGTGGAAACATTTAACTTGAAGTTGTAAACAACAAAACAAAAACTCGTATATTGTTTTATCGTGTTTACTAAATATTTTTAAGTATTACACAAACAACAGGAAAATATTACTAATTTCAAGTTGATGCTTATTCGATTGTCTTTATTAATGAAATTAAGTTATTATTTCGGAGATGTATTAAGACAAATCTCTTCCTTAAAATAATTGAGGTGGCAAACTTGCACAAATTATGATTAAAATTACGTATAATTCTTCCGGTTTCTTTTTAATAAATATTTGTTTTGAAGAAGTATTTGTAAAATTGTTGAAAACAAACAAGGCTTTAGTTACGTAAATATTGGTAAACAGGTTGCATAAAATTATTTGTGTATGTTAGATTTCCGTAGTATTTGAAAAAGCTTTCTATAAAAAAGAAAGTCTTTCTTAGTAGTACAGTTCAAATTTGTTGTCGTAATTCGAGAAATAACTTCGAAGATTTTAAAGTTTTCACAACTGAAACCACTTACTGTTTCGGTGCAAAGTCATAATTTAATTTTTATTTTTTGAATCGACAAATAATTTTAAAGTCTTTCTCAGTTTTGATTTTTTCTCAGTGTTTAAAAATACAGGAATGGTTTTGAAAAAGTGATTTTTTAAGATATCTTTAAACTGGAAACATGAAAACAGCAATTAGAACACATTACTTGATTCAATCAAACTGAGAAAAAAGCTCTTGGATTGATAGTTAAATACGATAACTGTTCCAAAAACGCTTATCGTTATAACCAGAAACAAATCAAAATTTTGAATTCTAACAAGATACTTGGTTTTTTATAATTTTTGTGTTTCTTGTTCTCTTTTCTCTAGACTGTTTGCTTAATGCTTTACTTTGAACATGTTTACACTAAGTTCGTAGAATGTTCGTTTTAACTTGGAGTACTATACAAATGACAGGAAAACAAAACTTATTGGGCGTGAATTTGAATTACTAATCAAAGATAATTTCCACAAATAAATAATCGCTTTTGTGTTTACTGGCGTGAAGTAAAAACAACTTAGTGTACAATGGTTAGTGTTTTCCCAAATATAATGTTTTGAAGTTAAGATTGAACAAAAACAAACAATTAAATTTGTTTCATATTTTGAAGTAAACAGGTTGCATAAAATTAGTTTGTCCTAAACTCGGAAATAGTGACTAAAAAGTACATATATATCAAACACTTCCTTCGTATAATTTCCTACTTTTGGTGCTGTTTTCTTGAAAAACTGACCCAAATTGAATTCGTGTCACATTGTATATGTTTCACCTCTTCAGTCAAAGTGGTAGTGTCTGCAGTTATTTTTTGTAAAGAGCCAAATTTTAAATAAATTTTGCTTAATTATATTCAATAGTCGGTTTTCCTAAATCAATCGAAATTTTGGTGTGGGCTTTCTAAGAAAGGCAAAATATTCGGTTGTATTCATTTAATCTTTTGCGGTCTAATATCAGTCATTACAAACGTTTTTATGAAACTTGTATTCGGGACACAAAAAATGGAAACATATGAGCAAATTTTGGATATAATCGTCCATTCCAATCTAGTTTGCCCCAGAATTGTTGGCTCATTATTCAAATATGATAAGAGCTCATCTAAAAGCTTTACCGTAATTCAAGGAAAAAAAGCTAAATTTGGAGTTCTATTAAGATGGTTTATTTTAGTATTTTTTGGTAGTTTAATACTTTTACGTGTTCCAAATACACTCGGAAACCAAATAAACGGACAAGTTGTTCCTTCGCAATACATTAATTTGACTCTAAGTATTTTTACGTTTATGAGTTTTATGTTAACTGCTGAGCGATGTAGAGTTCAAGGTTGTTCCCCAGATGAAATTTCATCTTTCATTAACAGCTTGTTTTCGATGAAAACAAAATATTTTGAAAGTAAGTTAAATATTTATTTAAAGTGTACTCTATTTTACTTTAGGATTTAAATAATCGATAATTTATAATTATTTTATTGGTTTGAAAGATGTCAAGATCAAGAGCACTATGCTCACGAGAGTTGCAATACTTTTATGCAGATTTAGCTACTATATTTGCATACTTCCATTTCCATTCACAATAGCAATTGCCAGCGCACTTGACACCAATTTGTCAACAAACGTTTTTTGGTTTATTCCAAACAACAACTTAGGCATAATTGGGAAAGTTCTGCTTATTATCACAACAATTTCAAACTTTTTGGTATGGGAAGTGGCCTGCATTGCTGGCTACGGTGTGATTGCACAGGTGTTGATGGGAACAACGGCACTGGTTTATTGCCAAAAAGTTATGAACAGGTATGAAAAATTTATGAAAAGTTTTACAATCAATCTATCTAAATTTTATTTCTTAAATAATAATGTTTAATGTTTCAGGCGACTTTTAAAACCTTTAGAAAATCGGACTTCTATGGATGAAGTTACAAGCGAAATAGCTGCTTACCGGGCCTTCAATATGGTTGTGGAGTACTTTAACATGTGCGTCAATAGCGTTTTATTTCTGTTTTTGATAACCGAGGGCACTGCTCAGATTATAAGTGTTGCACTACTTATGCAACAAACCAAAATAGATCTTAAATTACCTTTGCCACTAAGTTTATTTTTTGTTGGTGTAGTTATAGAATCTACTGTTATTATCATGGGCATATTCAGTTTTCCTGGTGAGTTTTACCAAAATTCAAAACAATCACTAGATTTATTTCAGAGAAAAACTTTAAACCAAAATATATCGAATCGAGAGAGAAAACACAAGCTTCGCTTTCTGCGGTCATGTAATGTATTAAAAATCCGCTTTGGGTTGTCTAATTTTATTGAGAAGACAACCCCACCTGTATTTCAACTTTTTTGTACTGAAAGAATAGCTGATATTTTATTGACTCAAAATATATCGTAAATGTAAATTTTTGTTGCTTTAATTTTAGTCTAAAGTTTACGATCTAATATTATAATTAAATAAATACTTGATATTTATGGTTATTTGAAAATATTTATGGAAACTAAATGTACAAATAAAAGTATTCAAATATATTTTAAAACTGATCGAAAATATAACTTGGTTGCTGAAATTATTATTTTTAGCAAAATTTTACAATGCAATAAACTCTGTGAGTAATAGCATGTAAAGTGTGCTCCAATGAGTTAGTTGAAGACTTTGACTTTAAGTCATACGACAATAAAAGTAAGAGGTATACGCCGGTCTTGAGTTATGAGTGCAATGCTGAATAATCTTAAAATTAGTTACGAAAACTAGTACATTACAAAATTTGCGACAACTAAAATGCCATAAACTATGGACGAAAATACGTATAAATATTTTAACAGACTACAAATCTGTTTTCGAACTCCTTGAGTCCCTTGAAAATCCCAGTAATTAAAACACCGAACCCTCAAAGTATCATTTATAGTTTACCTGGCATGTAAAAATTTAGTATAATGTCAAAATAGCATTTTTCTTCCACTTATTCTAAGATATTGTGAAGATGTCGGTGAAAAACTCAAGTTTACGAAATAAATTTCAATGTAAGGCTTAAAATTAGTTAGTTTATAATTGTATGGCAGATATTTGTTGGCACCCATCATTCACTAACGATATGATAAGGCTGATTGTTTCAAGTTTTTTTATGAAAATGTTTTATGTTAATTTAACTTGAGTTCAGTTTTTATTTTAAAATAAAATTTGTGAAGTATTTTTCAAGATTTTACTGGAATTACATAAAATGCTGTAAATAACCACTTCATTCTAATACTTAAATTATACGAGCAGCAATGTTTAAAATGCTTAAAAGAAAACTTAAGCCTCTTCTGTACGCAATTACTTTTTGAAATACAGTAATAATCGTAATCATCTTGAAAAGCCGAATTTAATAATCCCTTATGCTGTCAATATTTAGTGTTGCTTAAATACTTATGCGGACCACGTAGTATATGGTTTAAAGCAATAACTTAGTAGGTTTAAAAGCTTTATCTAGCAATAACGACACCATATCCCAAATTTTTGACAATTTAAATATCCAAAAATTAAATGTTTTCACGTAGTGTTAGATGTCAAAATACTTTTGTTTATTGTTCTTTTACTATACTTATGGCCATAAGTTCAGTAAGCACTGTCTTTAACGAGTTCTTGGGCTTCAAAATTGGGACTAGATTTTCATGGTTCTTAAATATCTTCCAACCGTGTAATATTCATGTAATTCGTCATTTTTATCAAGACCTGGAGTGTGATTTCACAAATTATCTTTGGCTGGAAAAATTTATACTTCTGCATTCTTCAATAAACCACCAAGTTCTTTCGGATTTCCCCGGCAAACATTTCAACTTAGATAATGGTAACGTCTCACTATTGTTTCGCAAAAACTTTTATACTAAACACCAGCTTATTTGTACTGTTGAAATGCACACGAATTCATTAGTAGCTAACAGTACAAATGATGAATTTCTGAAACTCACAATTGAAAACCGACGACAAGTATTCAAAAAACAACATCGGTTCATTCAACCGGACTTTATTATGGTGTTGGTTGATTACGTTAAGAAATATCGGAGTAACGTTTTTTATGAATCCACATTTTTTACTCGTTCTGTCTTATTTTTGCTCGATAAAACTTCAGATGGAATTTATCTGGTAGACATAACTCGTGTAAAAGTTCTTTCTAACAGCGATGAGCTGAATGAATCCAAAATGTTCTCGATTCGTGCATATGTTCTTAATTTAAACATAAAAGGAAATAGAATGTGGACGATTGCAGATTTAAGGGTTACAATAAATTCAAATCAACCTAAAAATACACTCCGTTCAAGTCGACTGAATTGCCCAATGGAATATAAACTATCTGGCCTAAGTGTGACTTGGTTTAAAAGCAATTGGGTTTGGTGTGCTACCGAAATAATAACTGAAAAATTCAATTGCACACAATATTGTTTGCTCCATTCTATTACAAAACATTTTGGTGTCAAAAACCAGCATTACGTGAAAGAAAACTTTTTCTTATTCTCAAATGGCTTTGATTTTTATGGAGTAAAGTATACAATTTTTTATGAGACCACAAATAGGCGAAATTTGTATGCTTTAGTTTCTCCTTTATCCCTTGAAGAATGGGCTGTGGTATTATTAAGCTTTTATTGTGTTGCGTTTATGTTATGGCTTTTAAATAACAGATTTATCCCATTTTTCTGGTTATTTTCCGTCTTCTTAGAGCAAAACGATGATAACAAAAGAATTTTATCGAAACATAACTTTCATATAATTGCATTGTGGATGTATACGGCTTTACTTCTGAGAAACCTTTACACATCAAACTTGTATTCGTATCTGACAATGGCTCCAGTCCCTGGGAACTTGCCAGTCTCTTTCCAGGATGTACTGAATAGAACTTCATTTATTCTATTGACACCGCCTAGGGTGTTTAAGGAAATTAATGTACGTAAAATAGATGATGCATACAAGGACTACAAATTAAGTAAGTTTTTCTATTTGGCCGAAGAGACATTCAAAAAACATTGGAGATTAGATGTGGCTGCATTTGCTGTACTTAAAAATATTCGGTCTATTAGAAATGGTAGACATGAAATTTGCAAAACAAATTCTACAGGTTACAGAATTGAAAATAGTTGTGTACAGCTAGATAAATTTGGATATTTAGTTCCATCTGGTCCTCTGAATAACGAAAATACTCATCTCTACAAAGCACTAAAATTACTATTTAAATTAAGTAATTTTCGCGCCGGAATTGTTGAAAACGAGGATGCTGAGGTTTTTCGAGTTGGAATATTATTGGTTTCAAAGACAGATAATTTCTTTAAGCCAATTTATGATAGAAATTTGGGATTTCTAGTACAAGCTGGAATTGATTTATTACAGAAAAAGTACATAAATGAAAATTTATTGCCTAAGCATGCAACCAATTTACAAAGGTTTACTGGGATATTTAAAAATTTGGAGGTTGGTGTTAGAAAGTTATCGTATTTGACTCTTAGATGGATTCAAAACGGCTGCTTTGACTATTATTCATCAGAAAAGTGTGATATCAATCTGGGTAAATATTTGGAAGTTCCAGTTACTAAAAACGACTTGCTATCTGTCTGGATCTTGTTCATTTTATTTGCAGCAGTTAGTGTTGTCGTTTTCTGTTATGAGTACTGCAGAGTTCAGAAAGATGCAAAAAAGTCTTTTTAATGTCAATGCGGGATAAGAGCCCCTGTTATGTATAAATGTTTGTGAAAATTTTGTTGGACAAATTGGGGTATTTTGGAGCAACTTTTACTGTTTACTAAAAAACAAGCAAGCAAATACATAATTAAAATCTCAATGTCACTTAAATAAATGTTCAATTTAGGGAAGTGGAATCTGTGTAATACAAGAAAGTAAATAAAACTGCTTTGAGTTTGATGAAGTTAAGAAGTGGGTTTTATGTTTGTCTCTTTTTAAGATACATTAAATGATTTTTAAGAAATAGCTTTGAACGTAGTAAAAGATTTTATGTAGAAAATAATTAGTTTTAAATATTATTTGTCAGGCTTTATTATTAAGATGATTGTGTCCGGATTATTATGAATTGACGTTTTATTTGTTTTAAATTGAGTAAAATAGAATTGAAACCCATTCTTATCGAAATAAATAAGTGAAACTGCTAAAGTGCATGTTGGTATCAATATATATATATAGCATATGGACCCTTTTAAATTCTTTCATGTGCATATAATAGAAACGTACATGGCATGTCGTATGATATTGAGTAACACAATGGAATGATAATTTTAAAATTTAAATTTGGTCAAAATTTGGATCGCAAAAATAATTTATACATTTATCTCCTAATAGTTTAGTTGTTACGGGATAGTTCTTGAATTTTTAGCAAAAATGTCATCATATATTGTACCTTCATGGAGAAATAATCCACTGCGTCGATCTCCTGGAAAAAATTATTCTATCAAAATATACTTTGAACCACATTGATCATGATTCCAAAATCATTTTGATGTAAAGTTTGACTCTTTTCGGTAGGCGAAAACTACACTTTCTATGTTAACTTTTGCCATCATACACGTTTCTGATTTTATTTTTCTTTGAAACTAAAATTTTTTGCCTCTAATTGTATCAATAATTAATTGATCTAGAAGTATTATTATGTCAAGCGGTAAGAATATTTTTAAAACGTGACGCTAGAGTAGTTTCAAGACATTTAAATTTAAAAATTATAGCTTCCAGGTTCCACTTAACTTGAAGTATTACTGTATTGCCTAGTTATAATAATAAAAGTTTTAAAATTTAGATAGGTTCGGTACAAAAAAAGGTTAAACTAAAATAATTAGAACACCTTTTTTAATAAAAGATTGTAAAATTGTTATTTAAAAATATTTGAAGGCTTTTTAAGAACTGAAAATGACATAAAAATTTATTGAAATTATGGGTAACTTGACGTCGACAAAATAAACTAAAATATCATTTTGCAGAGACCTCAATTTTCTTCTAAAGTAATATTTTAATTGAGAATGAGAATTTTATGAACAGAATTGACTCTCAAATTATAATATGAACATAATGAAACTTATGATACCTAACAACATTAGGATTTACTTTTTGTTTTTGTTTTTTTAATGGCCAATATTTTTAATAATTCTTTTAATAATTCTTTTTAGCTTAATTAATTTTGACAGCCTTCAACATTCGCTCGAAAATCGCAAACCCCAGCAGCCGGATTGAAAATCAAATTTAAGGGACATTCACCAGTTGAAACCTCCCATTCACCACTTTCATCTTGAGTACACATGTAAAATGTTTTTGTACAGTCGTTTTCAGGATCTGGGTTAATTCCAACCTGTTTACAAATATCGTGTTCAACTGGTGGACCAGCATCTGTTGTTGAAGAAGGTGCTGCAGATGTGGAAGGATTGGCGCTACTAGGTTCTTCTGTAGGTTTTTGTGTTGTTGGATTAGGACTACTGGCCTCTTCTGTTGGTGTAATTGGAGGTACTGTAGATCCTTGAGTACAACCCTCAACATTTTCAGGAAAGTCACAAGATAGACCAGCTGGATTAAAGACCAATCCACCAGGACATTGAACAGCTTGAGAGTCCCAGTTTCCAGCTCCGTCGTCAAAGCAATTGTAAAACGTGGGAGAACAGGTGTTTTCGGGGTCGGGATTAGGGCCGACGATTTTGCAGATATTATTTGGTGGGGGTGGAGCAGCAGTGGTTGTTGTTCTTTTGGTGGTGCTTCTAGGGTCCTCTGTTGTGGTGCTTGGTGGTGGTAAATATTCACCGTTTAAACCTCTGTAAAGGGCTTTAGTTAGGGCAAATTTTTCGGTGTTGTAGAGGCCAAGAAAGTCGTCTGTTTCTATAGACCAAATCATGCCTCCTCCTAATTTTTTTGAGTTTATATAACGACCCTATAGAAAATATTTAAAAGTTTGAGATTTTAGTATTATTCATAAATATTAAAAATTGTTAGTATTGTAATTTGTGAACTACCTTGTTGGATAAACTGGCTGGTGTATCGTATCCGATCCAATTTCGAGTTGCTGTGTTGAATGCATAGGGTACTTCGTATTCAGCATCGTTTACAACGGTCCATTGTCCTGGTTGTGCGTTTATTTTTTCGAGAAGCTATTTAGATTAAAATACGATGCAGATTTTAGAAATTAAATTCACATTACAAAATTGTGTAACAGGCAGGCCTAAACATTTAACATACTTCATTATATCCCCAAAAGCCTTCTGTGGCAGTGTAAGGACCTGCTGGAAGGCCTTGCTGTGCTGGTGCGTAGAGACCGTGTTTTGTGGGGTCATCCAGTAAAAATCCTGCATTTGTAAAATATTTAGGCATTGCATCACACAAAATCTACATAAGGTGATATTATATTGGAGCTAAGTAAGTATATTGCTTTTTACCCCTTCCATAAGTTCCAGTTCCCAAAATAAGTTTCTCGGGTGGGCACCCATGATCTATCCAATAATTGATGGCGTAGTCCTGAAATTATAAAGTAACATGTAATTCATTTTATATTAAAGGTGACATATACGTACGACCATGTCAACATACAGAGTTTAGCATGATGTTATCGTCATAATCGATTTCTTCGTTTCCGTAAAGGGGAGAGTGATGACCAGTAAAGTTTTCCCATGCTCCTAAATTAGTGACAGCAAACAATGCAAAATAGGTTTACATGAAATATTATCGTGTAAATTTAATTAAAGTATTGACCCAACTTTAAGCTTACCGTGGAAATCATAAGCCATAACGCTGATAAAGTCCAATGCTCTTTAAATATTTAAACATTAAAATAAATATTTGTTATAAACTTCGCAAATTAATAATATTTAGACGATACGTGTGAATAACCTTGGCTTTTGCATGTACTCTGCTGTAACATTGTATTTATATTGGGTAACTTACCGAGCAACTGCAGGAATGTCATAGGCTAAAAATAGGACAATAAAATCATTATATTAGGCATATGTCTGATTTTACACAAATTATCATATGAATAGGTTTTTATCAGTGAGTATACCAGTTTCAATAGTTTTAGCTCCAGCTGATACAGCAGCTGTCAAGAGATAACCGTGTGGTTCAAGTTCAGCACGTAACTCGTTTAATAAAAGGACAAAGTTTTGCTGCAATTTGAATTAACTTTAGATAAGTATTGTTAATCTAAAGAGGATAATTGTATATATATTATTTTGTTTTGCAATTTAACCTTGTCCTCTGGAGCAGAACCTTCACGATTGCTAAACAAAATTGAAAATATGGCAATTAAAATTTTACATTGAGCTGAATATTAAGTGAAATGAAAATTTTAACTAACGCGGGATACTCCCAGTCCATATCTGTTAAATATTAATAAAAATACATTATCAATTTGAATAAGAACGGATAAATAGTTTGAAAATATAATAATGTATAATTAGTCACTTACCAAATCCATCAAAACCTTCACTCTGAAGAAATGGAACTACGCTTTCAACAAATGTCCGTCTCTTTGCTGGATCTTTAGCCATCTATATAATAAATAGATTATTAGTTAAAACGATGTATTAAGCTAAAATATAAATTCCGGTGCCATATTGATACCTGAGAATATTTTTCAGATCCTTCATTCCATCCACCAATAGCTACCAAAGCTTTGAGATTAGGATTTTGGCGTTTTAGACCAGTGAATCTTTTCATTGCTCCTAATATTATTAGTATAATCATATTAAATGGTTATTCATATGTAAGATAATCAATCAACAGGGTTAATTAATGAAAAGTCATATTTTACCTCTTCCTGCAAAATAAAATAAAGAATATACATATTAGCAACTCTATATCAACCAGTGTATCAAATTTCATTAGTATACTTATTATAAAGTTATTATTATTTACCCCAATTTTCCTCCAGATCGTTATAAGGATCCAAGACCAAAATTCGATTGTCGGCACCCAAACCCAGAAATCCGTACACGATATGAGTGCAAGCAAAGGGGTCTATGTTTTCTACATCGAATTTTCCGTTTCCATGACGATATACAGCCCAGGAACCATAGTAACAAACTAGTTTCTTCTCAGCAGTGGCTAAAATAGAATTTTAAAATTACAAAAAAATTACAGTTATTTAAGTTGATTTTAAAAGTATATTCGAATTTTTTTTATGTTACCTAATGCCAAACAAGAGATTGCTAAGCCCAAAAGGGCTAATTGTAATAAAGGTTTATTCATGGTTTGGCTTCACGTTGTGCAGTTTCCAGTGTAAAGTCAAATGGGAAAATGTACCAAAAACATAGTGGGCGTTTAAGTTTTATACTGAACATCAGAATTATGTATTAGCTTATCAATGCACATGATCTATTGTATCGTTGATATAAAAGTTTTATAAATCAGGTGTTCCATTTTTATGATAAATGCAGAACAAATATTAGGCATATGGTGTTTCAGCTTATCATAATCATAAAGCAGGTAGATAACTGGAATTTGACGTCAAATTCTTAATTTTGGATTGTTTGATATCATAACATGTAATCAATTTATTAATCAGTCATCCTTATATTTGATCAATAATTTCAATTTGACATTATTATTATAAAAAATGATGAATAATGACTCAATTTTTTGGTCGGTTTCACCACCTTGAAATTAAAGTCAGTTTAAGTATAATAAATCTGTTTTATTTAAGTTGTTTAATTGTCTAAAACTTCCCACAAAGTTTTATGCATGCCAATAATTTTATCAAGTTTTCCTTTTATTTTCTGAAGTAAACATATGAAAACAAGTAGTCATGTTAAAACTGACAAGTTCTGTGTATTATTGATGATTGTACAAAATCAAGCAGTGATTAATTGAATTACGCAAATAGGGAGCGCTTTAGTCGTGAACGCCGTCATAAGTTTATTTTGTACTGATGACTGGAGGTTCTTTATTATAATAACTCATGCAGATAAACGTACATTACTGAAATTTTAAATATGTCATAAACAATTCAAGTCCTACACCTTTAAATCATAATGGGCATTGATATGAATATAATTGAATGATAATTAATAAACTCGTACAAAATAGTTTGCATGCGCTATTGAATACAAATCATTGTACTCGAAAGTTATAATACTGAAAATTTAGAACAGATAAAAAATACAAGTTAATATAATATTTAGGGAATTTGGTGGCGTTTACTTGTGAATTACATTTTCGGATTTTAAAAACGTCTTATTTAATTCTAGAAAAATAAGAAATCACAGCAGCCACCAAACAGGAAGCTTCCCTTGTTGTTTAGCAAGACTTTGTATAGGTATAAATGTTAACCACCACGGGAAGCTTCGTATTTGGTGGTTGCTGTGATCACAGTTGCTTGCAGTCAAAGCTGTTTAGGTGTTGGGTAAGTAATGTTTGGTTTTGCTACCGTGCAACTATTTGTATACAGCAGGCCATATTGCATTTTTCTAAGAGAAACACTGCCCTTTTTGAAATTGCCAGTAGAAGTATATTAAATTATTATTAAACTAGCTCGCTTCGCTCGTCACATGTGCCCGCCGCCCTTAGGCGCTCAGCTCTTCGAGCTTCACTATAAAGCTTCAAGCTGTAGAACGTAATTTACTATAGCCTACCATTACATTACTTCCCTGAAGCAGATTTCTCAAACTATCGTAGCAATTTGATTTGAAAAGGTAAAAAACACCACCATACACTCTTTGCTGCGTGAGTGGCAACTAGTGTCCAGAAAAAGGTTAAATTTATTGAAAAGGTTTAGGACACTAGCAGACACTATCAGCTGTGGATACGCTACCGTATTCAAATATTCACACAAAATCTGCCCACATTATCGTATTCAGCTTATCGGTCGTAAAGTACCCTTCTCCTCGTTAGAATTTAAAAACATAACTGTTTAAATTTAAGTGATTCGTTTAAAGAATCTAAATTTATCTTACAATTATTTCAATTCAATAGTAGGCCAACTTACTCATACACATGTTTTTCCGTAGTTTCAAGTCTTTACTTAGTAGAAAAAAGATTGTATTTTCAGAAGTGTGTACTAATTCATGCTAAAGTAGTAGCCCTTTTTTGTTTTACTTTGATATATTATTTCAAGACTGTATTTGATTTTGGTTCTCCAACATATATATCAATAAGGTGCCAGTTTTTTTAAACCAGACATTAGCATCGTTTACTTAATAATAATTACATGCAAGTACGGTTTACTTAAAAGCCTATGTAATGCTGAACTTATATATTACTTGTGACAAATATCAAATTTTTGTAATCTTGATTTTGATTAATTTAAATAGTTTTTTTCAATATGCCTTGTACGGTCTACTGTTGCGAAAGCAATTAAAATAAGTCTTTACATTTAAAGTTAAACGCTCGCCGGCTGAGTTGGCTTTTTATAATGCATAGTTTAGCATAGGCCAGCTTAGTTTAATAAAACACACAGTTTTATTTACTTAGCTGGATTCCCCTCGTATTTTACTGGATGTGAACTTTATTGATAATACACAAGAGTATTTATTTTGTATACATGTACTATTATGTAAATTATTCAAACAAGTTATACAACTCTGTATCTCAATTTAGTATTTGTTCTTTCATATATAATTAATTGTGCTATCTACATTGACAAATACATGTCAGCAAGTACAGGTAAAGCCAAAAAATTAACATTACAAGGTATGCTTATCCATGTATTTATAGTCAAAAACAGGAAAAGTAAAGGTATAAGTGTATACAAATTTCTGTTGATTGCTCTTCATCTCTTGCATTAAGCAAATTTATTAACAGCAAATCATTCTTATCTACTTACATGGTTATATAATATTTACAAAAGTAGTTTGGGCTTCTAAATAAACGTTTTAAAAAACTAAACGTTCTTAATAAAAACCCTGGACAAAACAATAAGAAATTATACTACAGTTGTATATTAGAATTGATTGATTGTTGGATACATAAGTCAAAATAATCATTTTTTTTTTTTCATTTCAACTTCGTTTGGGATTAAAGGCTTGTAAAACTCGTAATACCTTGAGTTTTGTAGGCAAATGTTTTTTTAGGGAATTTAGGTGTAAATTAGTTTTTGTAGAATACAAACTTATTTTTAGGACTACAATATTGTATGACTTAATCTAACAAGGAACCCTTCCGAAGTGTGAGTTCGATCAGACAAAACCAAGAGTGGGTTCTAGGACAGTTTTTACCGTAGATTATGATTCCGAAAAGATTTTGCTGTAAAAACTACATTCAGTTCTT
>JAQIWN010002970.1:0-14201 GCA_034699025.1 Entomobrya cf. arborea Gr-Col-00668
AAAAAAACATATTATTTTCAAGTGGTAATCTAGACAAGATTGGTTATTTATGCAAATACTACGTCGTTCCTTTTTCGAAAAATGCGCATGGTTTGGTTATTGTTGACTATATACAGTAAAAACGCATTTTATTTAAGTACATCGTCATTTCACATAATATTAGATAGCGCTTTTGCACATTACTTTGAAAAGCCAAGCCATTTATTGTAGCCCTCATCATGTGAAACAGGATGAAGGAAGCATTAGGCAAGGCATTGGAATGCCACTTACTCTGCAAAAGATTTTTCTATTTGCGTACACATCTTTGCTGGTTCGCCTGAGAAAAAAATGTATGAACTTCTCCGAGATGATATGATTCAGAGCTATGTTGAATGTTAGGATAATAATTCAGCGAAATTGCTGTATACCATATGGTACACATTAGGAACACTTGTACACATCATTACCATTTTACAACGATACATATACGACGATGATGACGAGCAATTTCTGCGTATCATTGTAATAATATCAGATCAAACTTATTTATGCATATTTCTCCAGTTTATAGAAACAATTTATTCCACATCCCATCCATTCATTTCCTATATTGCACGTTTACATTGAAATAGGACGGATGGATGATGAACAGAAGCTTAAGACCACAAAATGTAATGAAAAACTTTGTAATAATATTAATCATCCAATCCAGTGATCCCCCAAAACCAATCCAACCCAATATACCATTTTACTGATCAGCTATCAACAAAAATTGGGATATTGATACGGTACACGTGTGTTCTTTCTATAAAAATGATGATGTGGACAAATCGTCTTGTTACGTGGTAGCATTAGCATCTCATCATCACCATCATCGTCGTCTTTTATACCAAATACCCAGTATCAATGTACCCGTACTTGGTATTACGCAGCATGTATGCTTTTATTTGTGAGATTCTCTCTGCTGTGTGGTGACTACTACTTAAATAAAAATGATAAAACTTACGTGTCGCATTTAGTCACATCGCCTCCCCGTGTAGGCTTGATTACAAGTTTGGCTTTTTGGAGAACCTGGAATACAAAAAAAATCATTTATTTGCTGTTTTTATTCAGAGAAAAAGAAATTGTAAACCTGCTATGCTAGCTCTCTAGCTGAACCTAAACTTAACCTGGTCATCAAAAAAAGAAAGGGGCTTAAATATTTTTTTATTATGCAGATGAGATGAGTAACAACTATTTTTTTCTAGAAATTGAACTTTTGTATACCTGCTTGACTCACCACACAAAACTTACAAGATTACAAGTCAAGAGGTTGATTTCTTTTTTGCATGGTGTCTCTATGTTCATATTTGTCCATGTCCATTCAATACAACTTTGTTAGTTAGGGTACATGCGACGTACTCTTTTATGTACGTATACATTAGTTATTAGTGATTACATTGCATGTTATTATCAAAAAAATTGCTTGTTTTTTGTGTATGTAAGCATTTTTCAGGTTCAGGTTCAATCATCACGTCTTCAAAATGATCGTCATCAACGTTCATCTTTGAACCTTTCTGCTTCATTTCATATCGGAACAAAAATTTTCCTCATTTTCATTATCTTTTCGTTTACTTAATTTTTCTTCCCTGCTTATTACTATTAACCAGTTATACCGCAACGGCAACACCACCATCACCAGCATAAACAGCAAATAAATTTGTATGCATAGAGTATGCGAGAAATAGCAACATTATACCGACCAACCGAGTCGGCATTTTTACCGACGATGGAACTCTCTGGTGTCTGGGAAAACTCCATTATTATTCCAGGATACCTGGGACTACCAAGTAGAAAAAGAGGAGATTTATTGATGAGCCACTTGTCGTGCAGAAATCATTACATTTGCATATATTTGTACGTTAAGTGTGTATTTTAAGCGAAAACATACTTCACTTCCCATTGTCGATGTCATAAAATTCTTTTGGCTCCTAGAGAGCTGTGAGCTGGTTTGGTTGAGTAAAATGGTAATAGTAATGATGATGGTGGTGAACTAGTTTTCAACAAGTGTTCTCCTTTTTCCAACGAAAAATGCCGGTATATACATAACATACCTTTTACACATTCTCATACCAGACTAATAGCATACATACAAAAACAAAATGTTCTCTCTAAGCTTATAATGATCAATTTTTAATGTAAATGTGCACAACACATGGCAGCCACAAAACTCTTTTTTTTCAGTCGTTTGTTCGTTTTGTTTTCATCATTGATCTCCATCATGCCAACACCATTTGAAAATGTGTATCGTATAAGATAAGTTATTACGTTCTTTTCCCTTTGAATATGTATGATGAACTATTGTTGTGCTGGTAGTGGATTTTGTCTGGACTGGAGTTTTACTTTTTATAAAATACAAGTAACAACAAGTGATAGAATAAATTAAAAAGAGAACCCTTTTTCCTTTCCTGCTCAAAGTCATTAAATGGAGATGAGTTGATGAAGCTGAGCTGATGATGAGCATCTTCATCCTCAGCAGTTTGCGTCTCATTTTATCCTCTCTACTCATCTAATAGTAGACCAGACAAGCTAGAAAGCAGAACAGCTTACATCACATCTTTTCCTTTTTCTAACAAGTCGGTTGATACAAGTTTACAGATTAGATACGGAGAAATAATGGGTAATGATGATGAGATATGGGGAGGTTCAGATCAGATCAGGGCAACCTGCTACTGTGACCGGTGGAGTGGACGGTCGGTGATGGTGGTGCTGTGCTTGTCTGCCTGCCACCTTGCATCTGCTCCCCATTATCAAATACATTATGTCATTTTTCTAACAATCAGCATTTTTACCCAAGAAGGCAAACCCATTGTTTTTTCTCGAGACGAATAAATAATAAAGGCTCTATGTCTTTCTGTTTCACTGGCGTAAAGAAAAAAATGGAAATTTTTTAGTGAATGGTTTGAAAGAAAAACCTGCTGTTAAAGCTGCAGCTTTTAATTTAAATTTTTTTTACTGGCAACTGACCATATCCTATTTTCCATGAACACGTTATCACGTCTTTATGAGTACATCTGCTCGAAAAACTCAAGAACTGGGCTGGGGGTGGTTGGTTAGATGGATGTGGTATTAAAAAAGTAGAAGAGAAAGGGAAAGGAGCTGAGCAAGGTTCTCCATTTAAATCAGCCCAGTGACTGACTGACTGTGACCAGGATCAGGATAAAAGTAAGGGAAATGGCATAACAATGCGAGAGAGAGAGAGGCTTTTTAACTTACTCCATTTTAATGAATATGTTACATACTCGGACTCATCCCACTCACTCGCTTCTTACATTCACATTGTTGCATGCACAAATTATTCAAAATGTAAGAGAAGTTGTTATTAGTATAATGAATTGTTTTTGTACAAATTTACTGTAAAATATATACTCATACTCATTGTTCATGTAAAAGTCTTACTTAGAAATGTATATATTTGAGTCAATTCAATTAATGAGCTTTTATCAAAGAAAGAGAACAAGTTCCATAAAAAAATTCTGCTCGGTTGCACAAATGACCGGTGAACACTTGTTGAGGCGAAAAACGTACACTTTTTTTATATTATTACTCTTTTTAGGCTGAAAGTCTAGAGATACCAGTATACATACATACACCCATAATACGTAACTAAACGAAAAGCCAGTCAAGTATGTCATCAACAAAACAACAAGTGAATCAACTTAAGAAGCTCATATCATGGTGGGTACATGCATAATAATAAGTTGATTTGGTATATAAAAAGGATGGGATTTTTTGGGAAGGAGGATCTTTATCTTGGACTTAAGTTTTCCTCTCTCTCTGAGAAACAAGCAGTTGGAGAGTGACTTTAAGTAGCTTAATATGATATTACGTAGTGTGGTAGTAGAGGAGAAGTAGTTAGTATACCACTTCCGGTGGTTGTACTTTAGTGGTAATGGTTATGGTATCAAAGCAAATTAAGAGCCTAGTAAAGTAAGTCGCAGTCTGTCGGTTTTTTGTTTCAGTTTCACTGAAATAAGAAACTATACAAACAAGAGAATACAATTTGCTGAAATCAGATTTGCTCATCATCATCATTTTCATCATGATGATTCATTTCATTAATAGGAATAACAAGCCAGTGCACACTGGTGCACTCTTAGACTTACATCCGAAAATGCTTTTTATAAAGAAAGAAAAATGTATTATTGCTTTTTTACAGACCGATTTATATCTTCATGGAATTGAATTAGGAGAAAAGAGAAATGAAATGAATAATATGTATAAAAATACGACTTTTCAACTAATAGGAGAAGTGTGAACGGATGCATGCTTGGATAGAACACATGTATTTTGCTTGAGCAACCAACCAACCAAAGAAATTCTTAAAAACCCGTCTTAGAAACCCTAAAAAAGTAACTTCGAAAAATCACTGGCTCAGTTACTATTTGGGTTTTGGTTTAGATTTCTATCTACTGATTAGATAATGGAGATGATAAATGGATGTATGAAAATGCACTACCTGTTTTTCTTGTGATGATGATGCTATGCTGCTGTTTCATTTTTTAAAAAATAGGATATTTCTTTGCATACCTCTTCCGTTTCTTAGAAAAGTGAGGCGAAAAAGCTATGAATTTAAAACGAAAATATGAGAAGCTGAGAAAAACCGATAAAACCTGAAACTTGTTTTCATCTTATTTCTTTTGATTTATCAATTTAGTATGTCATATCAGTGCGTTGTATCTTTCTACTTTTATATAAAAAGGAGATGGCTTTATCAGGTGAAAATTTATAATTTTTTATCCAGATATTGTGTTCCAGAATATTATTCTAGATCAGTAATAAAACGAGGCGCATATAATTGTCGACGAGTGCAACACACCTGCATTTTCACTGAAACACTCGTTCAATTTTTTTTATACCCAACTGATAAAAAAGATATGTACCCAACCAAACCGGCTAAGGAAAAAAACAAGCGTCTTAACGAACATCATTTTTAGTCTACCATCCTTCCTTGCTAACTCAGCAACCGGATGAGAAAGCTGATAAGGAAATCCAGACTGCTTGCTATTGCTCATCATGACATCCTCTTAAGCTAGTAAAAAAGCTATAATATATCCTTGAGAGAATGTATGGATTTTTTATTAGATTAGGTAACTCTATGCTTCAAATGCCATGGATGGTTAAGTGGAATGACGGCAGCAGCGAAGCCGCCCCAGCAAAACTGCTAGAGAGAGAGAGAGAGAGTCAAGAGAGACAACGACATTGACATTGGATCAGGACATTTGCACGCACACGTGTAAGTACATATTTGCAACTTTGCAAACATTGAAACAAGCAAATGCCATTTTTTTACTCTTTTCCAAGTATCTCTCATTTCCCCCTACTTACCGCAATTTGTGGAAAACTTTATTTATATCGTTAGTGATCCATTACCACACAAACGGATATGATATGCTTAAAAAAGAGCTAACATTGACATAGGTATATAATCAATACTGGATTATATTTATGATTATAATTTATAATCATGTTAAATGGGTGTATATTACAAAAGAATAATGGAAAAAGACAAGAGCCAGTGACCACCAGAGCTAGAGACCAAAGTATATTTTATTTTTTTCACTTTTCAGGCTAAAATACTCGCTCGTCTCAATTTCCTCACGTCATTCATCCTCAACCACTGCCAATAGTATACTTAGTGAGTGTATTTCGCGCTTGCTTGGTAACACTGCACTCTGCACTTTACATTATCATCATCATCAAAAGCGACTGACTGACAAGCCTTGTTGTGCGGCGGATCACAAAATATATGTTCATATACTTCTTCACTCACGGTGGCCAAAAATATATAAGTTATGATATGAACATTATTATTTTAACAAAAGTACATGAATCAAGTGAAAAGTCTTTCATTCAGTCAAGTCAGTCAAGTCATGGGATTTACATGAGATGATGCACACTGCAATCTTCCTTTCATGTTTCCTTTAACAAGACATAAGAAAAGTTACAACAAGTTTCTTGTTACAACCAACACACATATTTACTGCTTTACTTGATACCCTTTTTATTTGAAAAAAGTTTTTAGCGATGCGATGATATACATAAAGCAAATGTTAGTATTATTATGCATTTCTTAAATATGATATGTTTACTTTACACGTGCCATGTGCCTATATGATTGCATGATGCATTTTACCCTTTTGTTATACTCTACGGCTACGGCTAAAATTAGAAAGGGAACAAAAGTGCAGATTTCTTTTTTTCAAAATTCTTTGTCATGTAATCTTGTATAAAAAATTCTTCCTTTAAGAAGACCACGGCAAAAGACAAGGCAAAGTCAGCCGCTACTCCGCAGTCCACAATCCACAGCAAACAAAAGAATGAGAAAAAAAGAAAGATCATTATGCAGATGATTTATGTATTTCGCAAAAGAAAAGTGCGAAAAGAGTAAAAAGAAGGTATCATCATTTCATACGATACATGCTTTCGCTGCTGCACTCTTTGTAAAATAAAGAAAATACATAAAGTAGCCGGTATGACTTATAACAAGCTTGTAATCTTAGAAAGAAACAAGAACAATTTAATAATATGTGATCCTAAAAGGTTAAAGACATTCAATTGCCAATTTTTTTTGCATGCATGCCCGCAAAATCCATTCTTGTTCACATCACAATACGTCAAGTTTATATAGGTAATGTGGAATGCAAATTTTTATATTGTTCGATAATGAAACATGGTATAAAATATGAATGGCTCGTGTATTAACTGTGCATATATAAAAAGTGGAATATAAACTATAAGTAGTGCAGTAATAAAAGTTATATGTTTATATCGAAAAAAGGGCTGTGGCTCTTTTTCTCTCGTTAGCTATTTGCCATTGCCATTATTTGAGACATTGTTTCTTATTCTCGCAGCCTATTATCATCAACATTATCAGATCATACCATCATCATGTCGATTGAGGCTGAGAATTGAGATGAAGATGATGTGACGTTAGTAAAGCAAGACTACCTAACGCTTAAACACGATGTTCTACTATTTCCACTTGTTTTACTCTTCTTGTTAGACGGATGAGTTGGCTACTAATAATAACAACCAAAAACCAAACTGTACAAGTCCAAGAAAAGACGAGGAGGATAATGCAGATATTTGAGAGATTTTTTTGCGTCATTCCATCCTCATCCTCGTTCTGACTGACTGAAAGAGACTGGCTCTGAGGATCTTTTCATTTGGCTGATAGTCCAACAGCAGGGTTTCTCATAAAAATTCTTCCTGAATAAAGACTGTCAAGCTAGTAAAGCTATTACATGTACATTTTTACGGGTATATCAGCACAGCACCAGTGAAAAAAATCGACATGTGTACCGCTGCTGCAGGCTAAAACTATGATGATGAAGTGAAGATGATGTTGATGATGATGATGCGGTTGCATTGACATTGTGTTTTAGTTTTGTTTCTTGTTCTAGATGACGAGATGGATTCTGTCTGAGTTAGAGACTGAAGCTGAGCTGAGACCGTGAGTAAAACCGAAAAAAGAATTCCATGAATTGCATTGGTTGTCCGAGAAGAAATATGTGATCCACCACCACAGTAATAACCAGAAAAAATCGGCGAAATATCAGATGTACGTGATTGCCTTTTATTATTAAAAGCTCTTTTATACTTTTGAAACTGGCCAGTGGCCTAATAATGATGATGGGTAGTAATACTAACAGAAAAACCAAATTGGTGTTTGAGAATCATCTGCCCTTCTCAGCTATGCAAGGTATTTTTTCTACGAATTTGTGCATAAAGTCACATGCAAAAGCTTCTCAAATGTATTACAACAGCCAAATCTAAAAAGGAGATTCATCCTCAATTCACAATTCTCATCATCATCACCATCAGCCTCCTCGTAAAAAGAGATATGGACCAGTCAGTCCAGTTTTCGCCTGTTTTCCTATCCATCAAATGAAAAAGTACTAAAATATATACGAAATCGTACCTGCTCACCAGTCAGACTTTCTCTGTGAACTAATAAATAAGATGTAGATTTTTTATGTATAACATTTGCTTTATATTTTATTCTTTTGCATTTATTACTCAGATTGATAATAATAATAACAATTTTGATTTTTTTTAGCATTCCTCTATGCAACGTCCGTCGTCCACACAAAGTGCATAAATTCTACTCTAATATTCATCAAATCATAATAGATAGAGAAGGTAATCGTAACAAGACAAGCCATTATAATAAAAAGCCCTTTAGTACAAAGTACACAGACAGACACATCCAAAATATTGAATTGAAACCACTTGACTTGTGACAGAAAGAAAGAAATATGATGATGATGTGAAATATTTAATGTTCTGATTTTTTTTTTCAAAATGCCTTTTCAATATTTGATATACATACCTAATCGGATAAGTAATGAAATAAAACAAAGTCATAAAAAATCAGGTAATGCAAACAATTTTTATTGTGCGATTGTGATTTTGACTGTGTGCATTGAGCATCCAATAATCCAATATAATGCCCCTATATACTTACATTTAAATATATATTAGTTCTTTCTCTTCGAGACAGAAAAAAAGATAAAAAAATAAAATGCACACAGATACATTTTTTAGATAAAATATATTATACAATGTTAAACACACAAGATTTTTTTTAAACATATTGTTTGCTTGGAACCATGTATGTGTGATAAAGATGTGTACAAAGAGAAACATTCTTTTCTCTCAAAAAACTCAACCCGATTTGATCACATCATCGTCAGCATAATATGAAAAGCAAGTTACATACTAAAACAAACTCATTCCGTTTTCGATAGTCAAAGTCAACCAAGTTTATATATGTATATATTTTTTGTATAAAGAGACAAAGAAGAGGAAAAAGAATCCTACACTTTTTTCCACAAATCTCTATCTGTCTGACTTGTTCAAAATCCAGACGTATTTATTACCTACCACCACTGTACATGAGAGATGCCACCACCACCACCACTTGTCTGGAATTGCTTAAGCACATCACATCATATAAAAAAGAGACAAAGTAGTAGCAATAACCGTATATAAGTTTTTATATTGAAAATGGATGCAGATTACGTACATATTATGTACCTATACACTATACACTTATATGGTAAAGTTAAAGGTTTAAGTACACATCTTGTCTTGTGTAAATTTTAAATGATAAATATAAAAAAGTGATACAAAGTTGTTAGAGTTCAGACTTGCTATCAGTCGTACAGTAATGTCGAGTCGATGTCGGTTTTAAATGTGCGATGTGGGGTGGTGGTGGTATGGTATGATGGGCTTGTGTGATCTGATATCGTATTCGCCAGTCTCAAAAATCTGAGAAGATGAGATAAAATGTTGACACTGACAATGTTGTATTTTCTAGCTTGAATGATTAGTGAGTGGCAGCCAGCGGTGGTGGTATACTGAGTGAGAAGAGTGTGCTAAAATGCAACTATTTAACAGCTTTTTCCTCAATGCCTATCGCTTTTCTGTCTGTTTTCTTCCTTCAATTTCATTCATTCCAAACAGGCAGACAGACGCGAATTATAACAACGGTGTAATACCGTTTAATATAAGACGTTTTGTATGCAAAAGCACGACACAGACATAACAGAACAGAACAACTGAACAGACAAAAGAGCAACAACAACGGTCAGATCAGAAGGTTTACCGTATGATATTTAGAAATAGTATACTAAAATGCTTTAAAGCGAAAAGGCTCCAATAATATGCTTCATTCTACTTTTTATTCTTGTTTTTTTTATTTACACTCTAAATTTTTTACCTTGTTCCGCATATTTCACATTATAATCACCACCAAATCTAAATTCACATCTCATCATCATGCATGCTGTTTGATTTTCTGATGAGCAGATCAACCAAGCAAAGATGTTACAGGAGACACATTTTTAGAATATCATTCACAGTTCATTTTTTTCTCTTTTTTCCATTGTTTTCTTACTTTTACTCACAATATGCAACGGAATATTAGAAAAGGACGACATCCAATTATAATTGATAGTATGCTTGGATGATCCGGCACGACTGCTTTGATTCTACAGAATAAGGAATCAAGTCAAGTGGTGTGATGATGATAGTGGGACGTAGCGAAAAAAAGGAAATAAAACAGCCAAGTGAAATAAAATATGGTGCGATTTAACCTCAGAACTGATAATCCTCAATTAGAAAGGCTCGTCATTTTCAGTAAATTGCCTACACAAATGTAATTTTCTTTTTAATGCATACTTATAGCTTTCTGGGATGCAGATCAATTTTCATCATGTTGATGTGGATAATGGTTTGTTATACTTCACCAATTTTTCCTCAGTGAACTGCCAGTGCTACTGCTGGGCATAAATAAAAATAAGTTGGTCATTTTCATGATCACGGGCGCATGTGGTGCGGTGTGGTGGTGTGCTTGGCTTGAAAACGCACACATGATGACATAATATATTGCGTCTAGTCACTGATGACAAGGTTTTAAAGAACACACACACAATTGCGCAACATACTTGACTTTTACATTTACAAGTTTTAAAAAAGCCAACCAACCAAGAAAAACGGGATCATGTTCAGTTCAGATCATAAAGTAAAAAAAGGCGAAGGAAATATCGTTGTAGCAATTCAAATGCAAGGATATTTCCAAAGAAGACAAGCCAACTCTCAAGGTTTCAAAACAGGCCGTGGAGGAGATTAATTTCAGTCTCGTTCTCATCGTAAACATTTCATTGATTTCTCATTGCTCCATTGGCTATACTAATGCAAATGCAACCACCATAGTTCAGCCACATGGGAGACTTGATACGATGTGATGTAGCAATAATATTGTCTAGAAACGAAAATAAAATGCTGTGAGAAAGAAAGGAGATCGAGAGCGTCGTAGTGAAAATGTCCTTCTCAATTTTTTTGGTACATCGTTTCTTTGTCCGTTCCTTTCACTTCGGTTCCTTGCGCTAGACACGATACTGCGATGCGTTTTTATTTATTTTTATCGTACATACAATTACCCCATTGACGACGTGACTTTAGTGAAATGAAATGATATTTGATCTTATTCTAAAATCTAAAAATGTTTAAATAGGCTGCACATGCATACTAATGTGGAATACTTTTTTCTCTGTTCAATTCGGTGTATTCACACTATTAAGCTGGTAATCTATACTTTTAAAAAGTCGTTATTTTCGTTGGCTAGAATTTGTTACATTTTTCTTCTACTATTTTTACACGCGCAGCATAAAAATAAGAAGAAAAAGTATGCATGTATGTCCCCGAAAGTAACAGTGCACTGTAATTTTTACCAGACAAGACTGCTACATTCTAGACAAATCCAATAAGCATGTGGGATAAAAACTTTTCGGTTAATTTTTTTGTGTCCTGTCTGACCCTGCCTTGTTTTTTGGCTCAAAATCAGAGCAGAAGAAGAGGTGGTTGGAGTAGTGGTGGTGGTGGCCCTAACAGCCGCCTTTTTTACATGTATAATATTAGTGTAGATTCTAAAGTCTCATGATTATCTTCGTCGTTGTCATTATCATTATTGTATTGTCTTCAATAGGTTTTTATCATGCATGTTATGTTATGAGTTCTATGGCATGGCAAATGCAATAATAATACAATTGAGCTGCTGCTGTGAATGTTTTCACTCAGTTAAATCCATAATGACACAACTTGTATGCATATAACAATAGTTCTTATTATGGGTATGGCTTGCTTCTCTCCTTTTGGCTCGACCGAGCACGTGAAACCGGCAAAAAATGATCATGATCATTATGATCATCATCACCACCAACTTGCAGTAGAAAACATGATGATGATCAACCGATAGAGAACCGTTGCAATGCAGCAGTGGGAACAACAGCCCCGGTAAATAATGTTAAAGTTCCATTAGTCTGCCTGCGTATCCTTCCTTCCTCTTCCATCTTCCCTTCGCTTCCTCATGCCGGAAAAATACCCGCATATTGTTGTCTCCGTCTTCCGTCGTCTCAACTTTGTGTAGCAACATGCATTTTACTGCATTCTCGCCAGTATACCAAATCATGAATAAAACTCTTTGTAAGATGAAAGTTGTTGGAAAAACTCCGAATATACATATAAATGTGCCTATGTACATAAAAATGCATAGTAGATAGAAAATACCACTACCACCGCCACCACCACCACCTAAATAGTTTTTCCCCGCCGCTGTCGGCGATCAGTGTGAATCATCCTCCTCCTCTCTGGCATGACTTTAGTCTGCTGACGAACAAACACGCCCGTTATTCCGTGTTTTTCTCAGTTATTTCCCGTTTCTTGCCTTTTTCCTCCTCCGAATAATTTTACTCCTTTATACCCAACTTTCGTCCTTTTTTCCAACTAAAACGTGGAAAATGAAGAAGACAAAAGAAGAGTCCAAAAATGTCAGTCGTCTGAGTCTAGTCTGGTGGAGTGAAATGGAGTGGAGGGTTATAACATGCAAATGCCTAAAAACCAATTTTCAATGAGTTTTTTTCTTATGCCTATATAAGTTGAATGAAGTATGTAGGTTTTTTACGCGTTATTTCGCCGTGATTGCTACACTGACGGCTTACTTTAATGACGATGATGATGGTGGTGTTTCG
This sequence comes from Entomobrya cf. arborea Gr-Col-00668, assembly GCA_034699025.1. NCBI lineage: Eukaryota > Metazoa > Arthropoda > Collembola > Entomobryomorpha > Entomobryidae > Entomobrya > Entomobrya cf. arborea Gr-Col-00668. Next base: position 12,555 of record JAQIWN010002970.1, read on the forward strand.
TCTCGTAAGTTCTTTGTTCTCTCTTGTCTTGTGTGTTATTCTTGTGAGCAGTAATAATAGTAGTTGTAAAGTCTTATCTTCATGAAATATACATGACATACAAGTAAAATATGTATCCTTTCTCCCTTCTTGGTTTAGAAGTAAACTGGCTTTTCACTGCCGCAACATATTATGCATATTGCATGCATGCCAAGAGTCAAAGGCGTAATAAGGGTTATACTGACTGTGAAAATTTACTAATAATACGATATTTTTCGTCTGGTTTGGTTTGCCTTTTCGGTTGCTCCTGGTTTGGTGTGGGTTTCTCTCTGATACAAAATCATAGTCTAGATGTAAATGTTTAACTAAGTTTGTAACTGAAACCAAGTATTTTTGGATCCGGTGGTGATCTTTATACTTTTATTCTATGCTTTGCTCCTCGTCTTATGCCGGCTGCATTTTCTCTGCACTGTTTCTTTAGAAAAAAAGAGCTTTTGCTATTCTCGGTCACACATATATACCGCATAGAAGAGCCAAGGTATTATAATAATGGAGCAAAAGCAGCATATCTAATAAGAATGTGCATTCATGCACCATAAAGTATTTATAAAAGACAGGCCTCTGACAAGGAACAAGACAAGTCACACAGGGAAAACATGGGAAGGGGATTTGTTAGGTTTTGGGTAGGTAAACTAAAGTAAAGTCATGCAGAAGAAGAAGGAGGAAAAAAAGAAGAGAAAAAAAATTGTATCAGGATACGCATTTATATGACATAACATGATCATCATCATGACGAGATGATAATTTGATATTTTTTTTCTCAGAAAGAACACACCAGAATGGGCAAAGTCACAGTAAGCAGCAGGGAGGGCAAATAAGCAGAAGAGTCAGAGACATAAAAAAAGAAAACCAGTTGTATATTTAGCAATAAAAAAGAGTTGTACTTTTCCTAATCAAAAGGTCTTGTTGTTCGATAACCCGAGTAAATTAAATTAGGTGAATGAAGACAATTTTGATTTAATTTTCCGAAAGATCAGAAAAATACACAAGTGGAAATGGATTCTATAGAGAAAAGTGATGTTGAAGTCTGTGGGGATATGCATAATATACTTATTTACTTGCTGGATTGATTGAGCGTGCCAGTGGTGATGTGGAACAAGAGCAAAGAAGAGGAAAATGACGAGAAGAACGAACAAGTTGAGTGAAAGGGAAATTTTCAGGGAGATGAGATGAAGAATGAATGAATGAACTAAATGAGCGTATAGTATTATGTAGTGTAAACATTTTATGTGTGTGCTGCATTTATGATAGTGTGTGTAAAGTATTTCGCAGAGAAGTATCCGGTGTGAACTGCCGGGTATCACCCGTCACATCCTACATTCGTCATGCATTAGTAACAAAGTCAAAAGGCCTTTCCCTGGCATCAGTTCAAAGAAGTCATAAAACTCAAATAACTATAAACTATCAAGTTTGTAAATCTGTCTGCTGGTTTTGGTCTCTCTCTCTCTCCCCTGCTGCTGTCGTGTTGACTGCTTTTTTGCACAGTAACAACACATATACATAAGGTCATAAAAGTTTGATTTCTATTATTATAGATATTTGTTCAGTTTTCACAGATATAACTTTTTTATAAGCCTGTGCTCTACATTATCATAATGATGGAGGCTG
>JAQIWN010002971.1:0-14198 GCA_034699025.1 Entomobrya cf. arborea Gr-Col-00668
GCTGTTACTGGATGGAACTGGAATCGACTTAACTAATCTATACGTTCATTCGTCCTCATTATACCAAGCCAAGCAATCAAGAACGTTATAATTTATAATGTTTTATGCATCACCAGATATACTCTATTCACAATTACTCAGATATGAGGTTTTTTTCCAAAGTAAGTACAAATATACTTTTGAATAATCCTTTCGTACGCATAAAATAAAATCTTTTAAAAAATAATCAAGAAGACGATCTGCCTTCAAGTGAAACCGAAACCGCATTTCATCTTAAAGTACAAAATATCCACATCCACACACAAGACGACATATGAAGGAGAACATCAATCTATCAAGCTCATGCACGAATATACAAAATATTACAAAGATTCTGATCATTGGACTTGGTTGGGCTAAACTTCCAAAACCCAAAAGAGTTCAACGTGATCTTATTTCTTACACGGAGAGCAGTGTTTTTGGCTCTCTCTCATTTCACAAAAATGCATTCCCATATAATCTCAGCTTCCAAATTTAATATGCACACTGACTGATCATGATCTTCGTGAGCAATACCAAATCTCCAAACTCATGTACCACTGTTTGTTCTTTACTGAAAAAAAGATCACACATGTTATTACATAGGTTATGGTTTTGTTTTTGCTGAGGCAAGATCATCTCATCACATCATCATGACTATATGACTGATCTGATGGAAAGAGAAAACCACTATTTTATGCGTGAAAATTGTATAAACATTCTCTTGTGTGGTGGTAATACTTGGGCTTAGCTTTTAGCTGAAAAAAAAACCTGTGAGAATCAACAATGTTTATCTTTGCGCATTTTGCTTTCGGAAAAATGTGGAGCTTTACACGAAACACATATCGTTTTTCTATACTAATATTATAGTTAACCCTTTTTCTCTCTACTTGACTTGAAATTCGGAAGATTTATCTTCTCCTTCTCATATAATCATATCATCATCTGCAATGCAATTCATACAAACATACGAACAAGCCAAGCCACACAGCAACCACCTCCAGAGAATTTTTTTTTCTTCGTTTTGGAGATCACGGTCGGACAAAATCAAGCTGAAATAGCTGTACCTCACTCACTCCCAACTTTCTTGTTTCGTTACCCATTCTTCTTCTCTCTTTTTTTATTATTCAAACTCAAACTTAATGATCATGATGAGTAATCATTGCTATTGATGCTCAACAACAACAGTGCTCATCAAGACCATGAGCATCTCATCAACTAACATTATGCATCCATTTGGCCATTACATACCGTCATCACATCGCCAACCACGACCAAGACACGGCACCAGCATCATAACAAGTTTACTTATGTACATTTTTTTATTATTTTTTTACGTTCCATTCTTAAAACATCAGCCTCTCTTGTTTTTTCTCTGATGAGATGAATGTGTTTGTTTATTATTCCACCGAAGAATTCATGGATTCTTCACATTGCCGTTCGCGTCCTAAGCAGAACCATTTCCCATATAGGTATATATCCATCTCCGCCTTCATCCACAACACTCCTTTGATCATTTTTTTCTTCTTCTTCTATGTTTCAACCTACAACCTAGCTCAACTTACTGAAAAATAAGCTAGCCCAGAGAATCCTTATAAGACTGGGTCACAAAACTTTTCCTTTTCTACGATATAATGGATATGCCTGGAAAAATGTGAGTTCCCCTATCACCACACCATACTATCATACTAACCAGCTGAAGAAGTTCATTTTTTTCAATCCATCACCATCATCATCAGGTTACCCTTCACTTCATCTTGCCTTCATATCTCTCTTCTTTTTTATATTGTTTTCGTAGATCTCCTCCTGTTCTATGTTTTTTCCTGAGTATAACACGTTTTCTCTCTAGAGACGAATAAATAGGTACATTACATACATGCTGCTGTATATTTGATAATGGTAGTTAACTTTGCACGAAGAAAATGGATTTCTGAATTGGTTGGATTGGAATATATAAATAGTGGTAATGCAGTGGTGGTTGGTGGTGATGTGTATGCGCTGGAATTTTTCCCATGGGTGGGCTATGCAGTGAAATAGCATGCATTGCTTCACTTGGTCTAATGGTGACTGACTCATTTCCCCGATCGAGGTTCCACACCACACCACAGCAAAAACCAGCACAAGAAGTGGTTATGTTTAGGTTGGTAGTTAGGTAGGTTATATTATAGCTGATGGAAGAAGAAAACTACTTATTTAAGTCTTTTAGATAGGAGTAATGATATGGTACAACCACTTGAGGGATGTGGATGGCTGGCTTCACGGAATGAATCTTGAAATCTGGTATATACCGTTGTTTGAGTTGTTTTGTAAGTATAAATGCAATCCAAATCCAGCATGCCTGCGCCTGGTAACTAGACGGACTTTTTTTTGTTGGGTTAGGCAGGCAGGGCAGGAGGATAGGAAAGGAAAAGGGTTTTATTGTGTACTTGTAAGATTGGTATATAAAGAACAACGACAATTTACTACTAACTACCATCCATCCACCACCACCATCATCATCTTTGCCTTTTGGTTTAAAAAATAGATTGTGGTGATTGCGCTTGGCTCGGCTTTTCTTTTGCTGAAATAAATGAGCGTAAAATGCATGACGTGCCTCAACAACGACTGGTTTAGAGCAACAGGCGGATTGCAGTGTATGGAAAAGACATGCCATCATCATCATGACTCTTCTGCCTGCCTCTCTGTAAAACTCTCCAACAGGGCAGCCAGCGTTTTTAGTAATAATGAAAAGGAAAATTCAAAGGAAGATCCATTATCTAATTGTTAAGAAGAAGAGGAGGAGGATAGTTATATAACTATGCAGTTAGCAACAGTATATAAAAGTCAGTACTCTTGGTATATAGCACACATAATACTGTGATTGATGCAGGCAACAATGGTTTTGATTTATATAAAGTAATATAGGTAGGTAGGTATGCTTAAAGGTAGATCCGTTCCGTCATATTATATCATGACCAGCGATACGTGTGGAAAATCAAAATGGCAAAAAAGTGAACTGACATTACAAGTTATGAAAGTAAAAACTCACAGAGAGACCGAGTCCGACATACATACCTAGAGATCTCCTTTCACTACTGACTTACTGCACTACATTATACACCTTATTTTTCATTTCATAATCTTTTTATGCTTCTTTTGCTTTCGATGTTTCACATCTCTTCTAAGCTGTCTAGCTGGCATTATACGTTTTTTTTACGATTCTCATTGGAATAATGAAGAGAAAGAGAAAACGTTTGATGGTAATGATGACAATCTTTAACTATTCATAAGAAAAAAAAGTAACGTGAGTGTATAAACGTAAATGTAAACGAAGCAAACCTTCATTATGAAAAAAAGATAATCCTAGTGAATGATACGGGAAAATGAGCTCCACAACAGTAATTGTGTTTCATGTATACAGATAAGATATTATATAAAGAAAAATCCCTTTTCAACTTCAACTTGTTTACGTCTGGTGTCGTGCGTAAAAGGATCATAATCTAAATTAGAGTATGGATGATAGTATAAACTTATTTTAAACAAATATAACTTTTTCAAAAACGATATTTAAAAAAATGAGATGAAGATGGGTATATTCTAGAAGCTTAAAAGAAACGAATAGGGCGCTGTGGTGTGCAATCTTCATCAAACATATTCACGATGCATGCATAATAAAAAGCTATGTAGGTATTTTACATTTGTTCTATTTTCAATTTCATCATTCCTCCAGTCTCCTGCTGGCATCCCGTGGCCAGTGGCATGGATTTAATGAATCTAGCTCACTGGCTGGTCGATACTAAAATATAAAGACGATGATGATGGCGATGAGGGTTAATGTGTTTCGAAATCAAAAAGCTTTGGCTCATTGGCTCATATGCCTCAAGCAAGAAGCAAACAGAGTTGGAGTTGTAGCAGAAAATAAAATTTCGGTAGTTAGAAAATGGACAGCTCATAAAAGCAAGCAATTCTCTGGCACTGTTGCAGTCTCAGCTTTAAAAAACGTTATTCATGAACTTTGTACTTTAGATTACTGTATACTGCGTCATGTCATATACATAATCAAATTCATTTCCCCTTGTAAACCAACTCAACATGAAAGTGTGCGTGTACGTACAGAACTGAACTGAAATGAACCGACAAAACCAGCAGCAGCAGCGAAAAAGCCTTCAAGGAACAAACACTGAAAACAATGACATTCAACAATTTATATATTTTTGTTCTCCAGCCAGAGGAGAAAATTAGGTACTTATATTTACCTGTAAACCCCAAGTCAGGTACATTTTTTTTCTACGCTTCTCTCTCCAATCCGCTATTCAAATTACAATACAATACATCACCACCACCGCAAGCTTTAAAAAGTTTTCAATACAACAACTAAGCCAAAACTAAGGATTATCCATCTTTTCCATTTCCCCTTCATTACCCACTTTCCACTTTCATTTGAATACTAAAATTGAATATGCACAACTACTGCATAATAATCATTACCAATTTGTGTGGATTATGGATGCACTCTACAGCCCAACCTCCTCCTACCGCTCTCCTCTCTCCTACATCATTATAATTTTACTATCATAGAAATTTTATATTATCATCCTCTCTCCTCATGTTTCACTTTTTATATCCATCTCTCTATATTTCCCATTTTTTTACACTTACATCATTTTCAGTAGACATCATCTGTCAAAGTACAGAAAAACAACAATCACATACCAACTCACTCACCAAGTCAGTATGATGATGATGCATTTTACTTTTCTACTTTTAATGGCTTCTTCTTCTCTCTCTCTCTTCAGTCCCTTTGCTTTTTAAACAATGGTCGACACACATAATTTTTTTATCAGATAGTCAGCCAAAAAAAAGTACTCCTTGAGCTGAACTGAAGTAAGGAAGATGAATCTTTTGATGGAAGACGGAAAAGATTTACTGTATAATGGTTAACGTCATGAAGAAGAGTCGACATCACAGAGAGAATTACAGGCTCCCGTGTTGAAAATGCACGAGTCGAGTCCACACCGAGGTTGAGTAGAGTCTAATTTCCTTCTTTACCTTACTTACCCACAAAACGAAGCCTTTTCCCATGCATCATGCATGATCACTGATCACTCCATGATTTTCCATTGTGCTGGCCAGGACTCTAAAAAATTACAGCAGATTTGAGCTGAGCTGAGTAGCCATAAATGAGATGACGAAGAGGCTTGGCTTTCGTAGTGCAATAACTTGAAGAAATACTGTACTATATGTGTACAGCCTTGTATTTTTTTGTATTGTAGTCCAGCTTTTGAGAAAAAAGTGTGAAACAGCAAAGAATGAAGAAAGTAAGGTTTTTTTCTCTCTTTCTGTTCTGTAATAAACTATCATCATCCCATCTCAAATCTGAAGCCCAAGAAAAAGAACGTTTTTTGTTACGTTTCCTCCTTACCACACGAAGCCTTTTGTGGCTTCTTCTACTCTTCTTCTGGTCGTGATAAAGGGATGATGATGATAATCAAGAAAAGTAACCTGCATTATCATCTTTATCACCGTCATAAAAACCAAATCAGACATTAAACCACATTCGCCTTCAAATCATCATTTTTCCTTTCGTCTCTGGCAATGGCAGGCTATGAGAGCAGATGTATGCATACTCCACAAAAATTACAGACAGAGAGAGGTTATTGTTAAGTAATTACGGGAAAATGCAGCAGGCTGGCATGGATTTAAAAGGTTGAAACTTTTAAAAATGATGAAAAAACGGGACTACTCAACTGCTGAAATGTAGTTCACCAGGTAAAAGTAGTGACTTGGCACTAGTAGTAAATTAAGATATATGATGATTATTAAGGAAAATTGACGTTGATTCGAAGGAAACCCATAAAATTATTGCATGGCATGGTCGCATCCAGTCACAGTCATGGCCAAACGGGAAAGCATGTGGAGTATTTTTTTCCTTGAGTAATTTAAAGTGGAAAGTTAAGAATATCGGCAGAGAGAAGTATGAGGAAGTTATTTATGAATCAACATAAAGTTAAATTTAAAGATGTTTCCTTTTTTCATCAATAAGTTTTTAACACGTTTGCTTATTACATTACAAATTCACGTGCATATACATACATATTTATACTTTTAATATGAAACCGCGGAAGGATCTTTACGGTGCACGAAGACTAGAGAGTGAACAAATAAGGTCAAGTTCATGAACAAACGTAGATTCGTTATCCTGTTCATCTTATTCGATACATTTTTTATGAAAAGGTGTTGGTAGCACACATACAGCTATATAATTTATGAGAGAGTGAATCAGTTTGAGAGTACTCAACTGGATTTTTATTTATAGTTTCTTCTTGCCAACAAATTATATAAACTAAAGTAGTAGTGGAAAGAGGAAAAAATGAAAATTTAGTTACAGCCAGCGACGCGACAAATAAATAACTTTTTATCCTCTTATTCACATCTTTTTGCAATTTGGGATTTCTAGAAGAACTGAATTTTACACTTCAGTTGGATTCATGCGAGCAATTCTAGAACTTTAGATTTAGACATATATAACACTTTATGTCAGTGCAAAAACTGATCCAGGAAAAGTTTTCTAAAAATATATGTAGATTCGGAGTATGTAGGTAGGTACCTAAAACATATTTGCCATTCTTATCATCATTACAAATACTATTCCTGGATGATTTACATATCATATCCTGTGTTGATATGATACTTTGTTTTGGTTACTGGTACAAACACACTCGTAATCATAACTCGTAACCCATATTTATTCAATTACCCGTTTTGTATCATATTTGCTCTAGGCATATGGAACGCTCTGATGCGCAAAAATTATCTGCTTTTGTAGTACAGACAATTGTAAAAACAATTCCATCCATGTGATCATTCCGCGAGCAATACTAACAGGGAAAAAAAGTTATACTATTACGCATAATTTGATATCACTGTATATTTTAATGAGGAACATGTGTATGCAAAGGTGTATCCGCATATAATCATCAAGATCAGCTTGTTGTATAATACATCAATCATTTCATTTTCATTTATCATAATAACCTACATACTCTATTAGCACATTTCCTGGTAAAACAATGCGGCTGCTGTTGTACAAAACATTTTCATGTGCAACCAAAATAGTATCGAGAGTAAATTTTTTTACGTGAACAAAAAAAGATCATTATCATCAAAGCAGGTACGACATTCTTATATGCGTTTTGGAATTTGGAACCTCAAATAAAACACCAGCACCAGTACTATATCGAAATGCAATATACTTTTTTAAAGATTTGATACTTGGCCTTGTGTTGATTATATCAAAATTTCAGGTGTACATTATGCATACGGTAATATGTGTACGCTTGCCAACTTACCAACACTTTTACTATTGACTTATAAATGCGTAAGTTCTTCTCTCTGTATTGATTTTGATAAACTTAAGCCAAGAAGTAAAATATAGACATCCTCTGACCTTAGGAAGATTTTACGTGCATGGAATATATTACTTTGAGTAGCTAGAAAACATCGATTATGTGATAATCAGAAGCGAAGTGTGAATTAATAATAATATAAATCAATAATAACTAAATATTTGCCAAAAAAAATATAGATGCATAAATTCAGTTAAAAATAATCATCAATAAATCATTTCCTCATTTAAGTTTAAACATATTACACTGCAGTAGCGCTGCAGAGATGATAGTGTTATTAAGTAACTTAAGCTCATTTTGTATACAAAGTTTCTTTTGCAAGTTAAAATTAAATACCTACACACTGACTGACTGACTGACTAGCCACTAATTGTAAATTTTTTATACACTTAATTATCATCCTTGCAGTATTACTTCATTTATAAAACTTGCTATCAAATATATCATTTGTTGCTTAATTAACAAGTATTAAGTATTTATGTGTATACAGGTAAATATATTGTACATCTGCAAGGTTTAGGTTGAATGAGGTAAAAGCAGCGAAGCATTTACATATAATCACGGCACAGTATACTATACTATATGAGGGTAGTGGTAAGTCGTAATATGTAGTGATGATGAGCTTTTATTTTGCTAACAATACGAAAAGACTACTCAAGATCATCCATTTCCATGAACCGTGGCCAATATTAATTAAGTTACGTACGATGCGATACAGTGTAACTCACCAAAACCACCTGCGTAGGTTAGCATATTACGTGATGATGATTTTTATATTCTTTTTGTAGATCTTCATCTCTGTAAAAAACATGATAAAATGTCAATTGTTTTACGCTAATTAAATGATGCGCACCCACAGAAGTACACATTTGTGATGTAGTTTTTCGATTATATGCATTCTGCATGCACTTTGCACTTAAGGATAGGTAAAGGTTTTACTATTGCCAACACTTAGTATTGCTGATAATAAAGAACAATAAAATTGACAAGTGAATAGATTATATATTGTATTGTATTCCACTGATGAGGAGATATAATGCTTCTTCCTTGTAAATTGTGAATCCATTCATGAAATAGAAGGTGGGTGCTGTATTTCATTTTTATGTCTGAAGATTGTGTTAAATGATAATGACGATTTAGAATAAATTGTTTAGTATGTTTCCTATAAATTGCATATCATATCACCAGAATCCAGAATAAATATTAAGTTTAAATTGATGATTATAGTGCAAAATTGTTCGTACTGATACGTTATAGAACCGTGTCATTTCAAACTTGAATACTAGTGCTCCGCCACGTCAACATGATGAATACAGGATGATGTTCCTGCAACAAGTAAAATTCTTAGTCAACAGGGATGACTCATGTTTTTGATAGAAAGTATAAAAACAAATCAGTGCTTACATTTTAATTTATCTTTTAGCCTTCTAGTGTGCTCGCTTTTTCCAGAACTCGGTGCATGAACGTCAGCGAAATAAAAATGGTCAAAAATTTAAAATTTTGCACGTATTCTGACTGAATGCATTTATAAATAAAATTAAAACCGGTAATGGCAATGAAACTGTCAATATCAATGGTACATGATACATATCTTGGCTGAAATATTACTTCCTGTAAAGAATTAAACGTGCGTACATTGTTTAAACTACTACATCTTATTTTAAGTAGCATTTTATACTGCATTAAATGTTTTCGGCAATTCCATACTCAAATTATAACAAGAAGATGGTACATGGGGATGCAATATGCAATCAGTCATTTATAAATGTGTAAAACAATCATTTACACATTTACATTAGCTATCAATACCTATTTCGGAAGACCTTTACTTTACGCTTTGTGAATACGGCGTACTCAGTCTGGCATGCAGTTTTTATTTGTAAATGTTTGCAAACTGCAACAATGTAACGGTACATAGTACTAAACACTAGTGAAAAACATCAACATGCCAATTATATGTTCATCACCTTGTTTTATGGAAGGATCATTTCCGGTATTTGTAGGCACAAAACATTGTTGTTGTCCACTTATGTAACAATTCAAGTGTGTAAAATGAACTATGCGCATGCAGAGGTGAGGTCAAAATCCATACAAATTTTTAATGTAAAGTAAATAACTAATGATAGCTGACCATTTGTATCGCCAATAGAGCAATTAAAGGACAAAATGGTTGAAGAAGCTTCCTTTTCATTCTGCTTGTGGTTCATTCACATATAGCGTACTTAAATGCTTACACACGTGTTATCCTTGATTATGTCTAGCGTTAAAAAAATGAGCCACAAATTTTCTCAGAATTTTTGCCATTGCGCTCTTTCTACCTGTTACCTGATTTTTTTTTTTGAAAAACAACTTGATTGACATAACGGAACTTCTGCCGTTTTATGACTTTGTTTTGTTTTTAAATTTAAACGTACAATCGCATAATTTATGCCTACAAAGTTGTTTTTGTTTTCTTGTTTTTCTTTGAAATCCACAGAAGCTTTAAATGCTTAAGCGCAACGCTTTGATCTAACCCAACATCCAAATTAAACTGTTGTGCATTTTATCTTCCGTGAAAAGTAGGTCCCCTGTATAAAAAACACTGTTTTTAGCAGTTCACATTTTAATATGACATTCAACATTGCATTGGAAACATTTTTTTGATCCCATATTCTCCTTCCATATTTTATTCTTCATAACAGGAAGTATAGTCCCACTTGTTTACTCTCGTGTGCTTACCTTTACCTATCATGGCGTGGCGTGTTATGTATGTTTAATTATTTTTAATAATTGAAATACTCAGAAACTTTGTGATGAATTTCAGTGGAACTATTTTGATGCTGTTGATGCTGGTAAATCCAAAGAGCTTTTCTTTTTCAGCAAACATTTTCTCAACAGAAGCCCAAAAACTATTCTAGCAGTTTTCAAAGCGTTTTTTTTTTCACGTACAAATATTTTTTTCTACAAAGCTGGCATATAATTTGCAAGTTTATGCAGCTGCAAAAAGGTCTATTGATAATGACAAAGTAATATGTAATTATTGTTCCATCAAAACCTCATTTTTAGCTGTTGACTCTACTTGCGAAAGAGCTTCTCTCTCTGCTTGACTGCCTCTTTGAAATCTGTAAGTTTCACAATAATTCTGTTTTTCTAAAAGCCCCACCACCATGAATTTTTGAATTATGTCGTCCATTTTTATTACAGGACATGCTATATATGTACGTGTAAAATAATTTCGCGTGTTGTTTTCTCTCTCCTTTCGCCTATGAATACATTTACATTTCATATAACCCTTTTCCATTTTTCAATTTACATCTCTAACTAACTAATAGCCATTATTATTGTTGTTTTTCTCTTTTAGTTTCGCTTCCTCCGTGTCCACATTACGTATTATGCCTTGTCCAAATGTTCATTTTTTTGTTTTCTTCGTCCCGTCCTATTAAGATCATGATCATGCATGGTACTTATACAACACACAGCAATATAAAATGACTTTGCCACCTTCACTCTACCCCTCACCAATGAAATGAAGTCAAAAGGATGTACGTTCTTTAGTACTATTGACTATTATTCAAAAAAAAAGAACCATACTGTTTTTTTCTCTCACTTATTATTATTATGTATTTACAATTTACTCTTTAGACTTTTATTTCTTTTTTTCCACATTTACCGTATATCCCTCTAAACGTGAAAACATACACCTAAACAGATGAATAACATATTAAAACTTTAAACTATATAGGTGTATATTGCGTTGTTATTGTTGCTCCTGCTAAAAACAAAATTTTTACGATCCTTCCCGAGACTGAGAACCTTTAATAATAATAGTTGTAGTCATAATCGTGGTACTATACAAAATATTTAGTTAAACGAAACGAAAAAAAGAGTGATCGTAAAGTTTGTCTCAAGGCTCTCTCTCACTCCACCAGCCGCCCGGTCGGTCAAATAATCCATGTTAAACAAGCACATAATATTTCCCAATCCTAAACCTAAACGCTTTGCTTTTGATGGTATGGTGGTAGTAAAAGCATAAAGCCTTGTGACCGACATATAAAATATATAAATCTATTCTATCTGTTAACCTAACTGATATGCTCTTTTTCATCTTTTTTTTTGTTCTTGTCAGACAATTTAGGATTTGTCGAAGTGGATGAAAATTTTGTGAGTTTTTCTCTCTCCTCTTTATATAACTGGGTAGTATAGTAGTGAATAGCTTTTAGATGTATGAGGAACATAAAATCTTATATCATTCACATCACATCACATTCACACGTATATAAATGCGAGGTTCCACAAAAATTTGTTTGTGTACATCAAAATTCGAAATGAAAGAGATTCCTTGGATATATGTTCATTGTACATGGGAAGGGGCACAAAAAACAAGCAAAAATATATCAATGACTGGTGTACGTACAATTTCCTTCCCTTTTTTTATCGTTAAAAGCATTTATTATTGCATACTTTTCATCCTACACGCTTATATATTTATACATACCGAAATTTTATTTGAAAGCGCAAAATAGGTAGTATCCAACAACATCACATCTCTCACAAAAATCTTATTATTCTCAAGGGCAAAGTAGAAATAATATGTAAGGCAATAACCAGCCTGTTAATCCGTGGCGAAAACAGCTTTGAAAAACGTGGGCATCTATACAAACGAATGAGCATCGAGTCGACAATATTGCATACCTATTTGTCAAGGTAAAAAAATAAATATATCAAAAAGAATTTTCTGTGGCTGTACACGAGCAACCGTTGAAAACAAGCTGAAATGCAAAATTCTCGTGTATGGAAAATCTTTCAAAGAGAAAGCGTTTGAATTAAATGAGAGCTTTACTTTGAAGCTTTGTACTCAGAAATACAGTATGTCTACCTTTATCTTGTTGACATTTTCACACAAACACACACAGCCAAGGTATAAAATATGTTACGTATGTAACTCTCGTTTGCTTTCTGTGAAAACGATTGCGAAATATTTGAAAATTAATTTGGCTGATGGTGGATGGATGGATGTGGTGTAAATATAGAGCTAGTAAAAATAATTTTATGCAAATTCGTAAAGTTACATATGTCTTTCCAACAAATTCGTAGACTAAAAAAAGAGAGGGGGAGAGACAGGGTGAGAGAATATTTGAAGGCTAAACAAGTTTTACGACGTGTTGCATTGGTGGTGGTAAAATATTGGAAAGTCACCTTTGGGTATATTGAATGGAAAGTGTATAGAGAAAATTTATGCACATCACATAGTCACATCCAACATCCACCGATCCAACTAAAGCTATTTGCGCAAGCATTATCATCACACCACTAAAAATTGCATTTACGCCAGGTAAAAATCTTCGTTTTAAGGTTATTCGTTTCGCTAAACGTTGTAAAATTGGTTGATTAGCAAAAAAAATGTCATTCAAGGTCGCCAATTATTACGGTTTCTAAAAAGAGCTCCCATGTGATGTGATGTGACATATGTAACGTAATGGGGTATTTGAAATTGGTGGTGATGATATTGACGCATTCGACGAGTTTTTTTTCTATGAGACACGTTTCTCGTTTAGAAAGTTTTTGGGTAGTTTCAGATTTCATTCCATTAAAAAAGTATACTCACAGATTCTCAAGGTCGAGAAGAGACAAGAGTTTGCATTACTTATGCATGTGCAAATTAGAAAATAGATGAAATCTCGAAACTAGGCTGGAAAATTACTTGGTTTGAAATTGGAGTGTGTTCATTTGAAAGTAATAAATTTTCTAGCAGACATTCTGCTGCGCTAATAATATCTCTCTCATATGCTTTCATGGAGTGGGATTGGAGTGGAGTACATATGGCAAGTTCATGGCTGTATATTTTGTAACGCTTTGGGGCATAAGTTATGAAGGTAATGAAAAAATATTATTAAAGAAGGTTAAGTGAAAATATGGTTTTCAAATTAAAATGTAGTTGAGTTTTGTTAGATGGAAAATTAATATATCGATTCCTAATTTTTGAGCGAGTGAAGATTTTATTTCATGCAGAACTAATAACACAACCATTAAACTTACCTAGACCAGACCCGAACTTTTAGAGCGTCTGAAAACTTAAGTTGAGTAGTAAGATGTACAATGTTGGCACTCCACTGGCAGGACAAAAAAACTTCATTATTTTCATTTTATAACTTTTCTTTTTTGCATGCAGGTTCGCTAATAATGTTGAATGTGTCGTCGCATAATTTGATTCTTACTCTGGCTTGCCTGCATGTTAGCTTGTTACATAAAATGACATTTTCACGTTTCATACAAAACACCTGTCCAACTTTTAACGCTCATTTTAAGCCTTTTTAAGTATGGATTTCATTAAATATGAGTGGGTCGCCTTGCACCACTATGAATTCACAAAACTTTTAACAAGGCTACTTCATGATAATTTCGTCATTCGTAATGTAACAGTGTTTTTCTTAAAACTGGAATTTACACACATACATTGTTTACGTAACATAAAATGAAAAGGCATGCTTGTTTGCAATAGCGTGATTGAAATTCGGATAACAAAATAACAGGTATCTTGCGTTTTACAAGGACACTGCTTTAATGTCTCTGTTGATTATGATGAAATGGCAAACTAATGAAATGAGACAGGGTCCAAAATCCATCTATCCGAACGAACATTTTCCAGTCAAGGCCAAAATGTAATCAATATTTATAGTGTAAGTCAACTTGCGTCGTAGTAAAAGAAAAACATTTCTTTTGACGGTACAATACCTTACATCCATAGAATAAAAAATATATAACTTAGAAGCGACATGAAGCCCATTCCCCAGCTTATATGGCATGTAAACTCTAATG
>JAQIWN010002972.1:0-14190 GCA_034699025.1 Entomobrya cf. arborea Gr-Col-00668
GCATTGTCTTAAAAGAACACATACAAAATTCCCAAAATAATTACCATTCAGTTTAGCTTGTAGCTTCACTAATGATGTAAATACATTCACAATGAGTAGGTGTATAGTAAAAAAAATCAGAGCAAGCTGGTGCACATAAAGTAGAAGTAATCTGTTAAGATTAAGAATGAGGTTTTCTCTGATATATGTTTATATGCTACACTGTATGTGCTTACAAACAAATTTGCCTATCTTGATAATTATGATGACAAAATTCCTTTTGTTTTTATTCCTATTTTTACAGTGAGGAGGAGGCAGAGGCACCGTAAGAGCCAAATACAAAACAATTGATCTATCTACACATCCAATCCACACAGCTACACAAAAATATAGTCCTTATCATGCCACTGTTTTTCATGATATACGGCTATATTGCACACAGTAGCACACATTTTTTATGAACATAATGAACAATTTATATTATTTTTTATGTTAATGATTTTCTTTAATTTTTTTGTTTGATTTGCAGAAAGTAAGTCCACCCTTTCACATTTCGCATACATACCATTACTTATAAACAAAAATTACAGACAAGTATTTTATTTTATTTATTTTTATTTTATCAATTCATTCATTTAACAACGACTTCATGTAATTGCCGATGAGTTACTTTACACACACGTCGGTATGTCCTAGTCCACCTGTGCCAATTTTACATGCCCATTCATTCACAAACACACAAAACACTTTTAGAAAAATTATCTCGTAAAAATATACATTTCGCCACTATTATTTTTTTATAACAATCACCCTAAAATATTATTGGTACACTTTCTAATACAAAGTGTTTTGGTCTTTTGTCGTTCTCGTGAGTTGCAGAGTTTTGCACATAAAATTAGTTTGCTGCGCTATTAAAAATGTAAGAGATGCAATTAAATTTGTATTGTCGCAATGGCTAAATTGACACCAGAGAGCAAAAAAAAACAGTGCAGTGGTATATGCATTTTAGTTTATAGAGATTTTTTTGCAGAGATTAAATGCGTACCGTATATTTTTTGTATATGTACGTATGCGAGAAAAAAAGCTATATATGTGACATATTAAGCTATATTTGAGGTTGAGCTGTTGTTTCCGTACATTTATATATGATTTGTTTATTTGTACTATACAACATCTTGTTCATGATGCTGATTTCCTCATGATTTCAAGATGTTTCTTATTTCGTTGTGATCTGTCCTTCTGCTATATATATACCAGTTTACGAGTTATATAGGATCTGTATTGTAAAGCATTACACGACAAGCTTTTCCATTTTAAAACACTTTTTCTCTCTCTCAAATATACCGACACGAGTCGTAGTAACTAAATCTTCTACACATTGCTGATGATGTCATGATGTGAAAACCAAACTACTTCATGTTTGTCTGTTTCAATTACAGTGAATTTGCTAAACTATGCATTAGTGAAAAAGTATTCCGAAATATAAACATTTTCCACAAGAATTCATTAGAAGTATGATAGTGCCATATTACACACAGTTTTAAATGAAAGAAAATATTTCCATATTTGTCTATCTTACACATAAATAAATGAGTGAACTCAATATAGTTTTTTATTGATAATAAATTCTAATTGTAAGAGGAATAGTTATATTCGTAAATTATATCCATTGTAAAAGGTTAGGATTTACTTATTTCTATTTCGGGAGATCTCATATTGTCCAAAAAATATAAACATATTACATTTTTTTTTATGAATCTGAATGTAAATATGTAACCGTCAATATTTTTAGACTGCTTCAATTAGGATTTTTTTGTAAATTTTATTTTTTTCCAGTTAAATACAAGCACTGAAGTAAAACAATTATTACGTGCTTTTGAAGGAAAAAAAACAATATGCTAGTTTTGGCTTTTCGCTAAAAATAGATTTGAAATATTAGAAGGCAATATACACTTTTTAGTACCGTTTTTATAATGAGCATTTTGCTAATGATCCAACAGTACTGGCTTGATTGGAGCATTTTTTTATTTGAGAAAATATTATATTATTTATACTCTCTCCTTATGAGAATTTTAATTTAATGCGTATTGTGGAGGGCTTAACATGGCACAAAAAAGGGCCCGGGTGACTACATGAAAACAAATTTTTGGAGAGCAGCTACATTGCAAAATGATTTTGTAATTTTTTTGTTTTGCTCAAAAAAATAAAACTCATGAAGTCCTTTGTTGTTTTTTGTCCTTTTTTTCGTCCCGTCACAGGACCTCTGCGTCTCAAAAGTACGTAAATTATACTGTATTCATTTTTTTTGTTTTTTCCCCTTGCTTTTATATATGTTTGCATGCTTGCATGTGTATGTTATTTTGAATGTTACCAAAAATGCATTAGATTTGTACATTTTTTCAATAAATAAAAATTCAATGAATGCTGTGAATTTACCCACAAAATAACAAAAACCCTTAAAAATGACGCGTGTACAAAACCAGTACCTTTTGTATTGATGAAGATATGCGATTTTTAACTGTAGTGAAAGTTAAACATCTCCAAAAAGTACACTACAAAAATTCAGATCCCTGATAAAAATACTATAAACCCAAATGCACTTTTTAATGTTTTGTAATAAAAATATATACACACCACACACCTCTCACTTCATAAAACAAAATAATACACATTTTTCTGTTAACGCAACTTATATGATCATAATCCAACCATTTCTAAAATTGATATTCCACTAAAAAAGGAAAGTGAAGATAACGGCATTGGCTAATAACTGTGAAAATAATTGACAAAAAACTGATCTAACTTTGTGATGAAATAACATGAAAGCGTATTGTACCAATAATCCTATATATTTATATATTGTCTCACTCTTGGTTGGATATGAAGGGAGGAGGTCAAGCCTGATTTCGTCAGGGTAAGTTGTTTTCGCAAGTAGAAAAGAAGTGAAAGTTTTGAAATAACTTTTCTTACAAAAAATGAATTCGAACATGAATTAATTCAACGTGTTTTCATTCTTTGGTAAAATTACAGAGGCAGGAGAAAAAGATGTCGGAACTTGATGAACAGCTCAATGTCTACATTGAGGAATGGCGGAAACAAAAGCATAAGGAGGAAGATGAGCTTAAGAATTTGAAGGAGCGTCAAGTCAAGCGTAGAGTAAGTTTTTGGGAAGCACAAGTAAAACTGTAGAGAAAGTTGAAGGGAAAAGATGTAGAATTATGCTTGTTTTTTTGAATTCCAAAATAGGGTCTTCGTGTACAGCAAGAAATCGCTTTGAACGAACGAAAGAAGAGGGAAGAGTTGGAGCGACAGAAGGCCGCTGAGCTAGTCAAGAAGAAGGAACAGGAAGAGAAGCGGAAGAAGGTGGAGGAGGGTGAGAAGCTGAGACAGCTCATCCTCAAGGCTGAGCAGGAGAAGCGAAGAAAGTTGGAAGAGGAGAGAAAGAAGCGAGCCCATGAAGAGCAGCTCAAGCGTCTTCGTGAGGCTGAGAGCAGGAAGCAGCAAGGTGGTAAGGGCTACGGTTCTGGTGCCCAAGGATCCGAGGGTGCTGCTGAAGCTCTTAGCAAGACAAAGGAGCAGCTCGCAGAAGAGAAAGCCATTTGCCTCAGCATCCGTATCAAACCCTTGAATTTGGATGATATTAACGGTAGAGACGGTCTTAAAAGGAGGGCTGACCAATTGTGGGAACAAATTCTAGTTTTGGAAACTGAGCGTTACGACTTGGAGGAGAGGAACAAGCGACAAGACTACGATGTATGTAAATGCGATATTCACCGTACCTTTTAAATATGTTTTGCTTTGTTTATTATTGAATTGATATGCTTAAATATGTTGCACTGTATAGCTGAAAGAGTTGAAGGAGCGTCAAAAGCAGCAACTTCGTCAGAAAGCCCTGAAGCTTGGTCTTAACCCTGAGGCACTCACCGGAAAATACCCTGTAATTGTTCTATTCAATTTAATTGTTAGAAATGTTATTCTCATTTAACTAATTATGTTCCATACTGAATACGGAATCGTTTCGTTGAAAACTTTAGCCCAAGATCCGTCTTGCTTCCAAATTCGAGAGGCGAGTAGACACCCGTACATACGAAGAAAGGAAAGGTCTATTCGAGGGCGTAAGTTCTAAAACCTTTCATACTGCTATTTCATTACTCTGAATAATTATATATTTCCCTTCACGTACACTTATTTCTGTATATTTCAGGGATACGGTAAAATTATTAACGAAATGCATGAAAAGAACTGGCAAGACAGAATGGACGAATTCAAGAAGAGACCAAAGAGTAAGTTGTGCAGTAAAGTAATTAATAAAACTTACACAAAAGCATCTACATTGCAAACGATTTCATACCAATTTTAAAATGATCTACTTTAAGCCCGCCTTCCCAAATGGTTCGGTGAACGACCTGGCAAGAAGAAGAACGACCCACCAACTCCTGAAGAGGAAGAAAATCCTGCCGTACGAAAACAGACTTAATTAATTTAGACAAAAAAAGGAGAAACAATTCCATTAATTTAACTTTTGATTACAGGCTGAAGTAGCTGAGGAAGAAGTTGCCTTCGAGCCTGAACCTGAACCAGAGCCCGAGCCAGAAGAGGTGGAGGAGGAAGAAGAAGAAGAGGTGCATTAATATCCATACCTTTTTATTTTGTGATTTTAAATGATCAAACTTGTGTGTCATATTTCTCCTTCACTTTTACAGGAAGAAGAAGAGGAGGAGGAGGAAGAGGAAGAAGAGGAGGAATAAGAACGCCAAAATTATAACTATAACTTTCCTTATCGTAGATGATAAGTTATGTTACTCGTTCATAATGATAATAATAATTGATCAACATTGCATAATCAGCTATGTACACGACAATAATTTGCACAATATGAAATCTAAAAACTGCTCTTTCAAAAAAAATCTGAGTCATGCTCCATCAACAACATTTGCTTTAATTTCTCTCTTGTCTCTCTCTCTCTCTCTCTCAATGGTCTGTCTTCAGCAAGAAAAAGAAAGTGAACAAAAAAATTATTTTACGAAAATTATATAAAAAATCATAAAAATGGCCCTTCATTTTATTCGCATTTTCCAAAGATGGCTTGTCTTCGTGTTGCTGCTCAGTTTCTCTGCACGTATAATTACTTTACTTTCCATTTTTCGTATTTAATCAAGGTGATCATACAAAATAAAGAAAAGAACATTATGACAGAAAAATGTTTCTCGGGACTTTTCGCCAGTGAAAATAAACTTGTATATACACATATCTGAACACTTAACCAACAATTATTTTTATTCATTACTCTGACTTTCACTGAATCTTAAATTTTCTATCTAAAATCCATGATCGAATTATCATTTCACAATATTATCGACAAGACGAATAATTACTACCCATTAGACTCTTTCGGTGACAAAACCCTTTTTACGTCATTGTCACACTGCCAATTGTCCCATTTTTACCCTTTTATGCCCAAAAATTATTATTTTTCTCCCAACGTATTCGACATGCGACCATGCACATTAACCCATTGTGTAGCTGTTTAACTACAACAGTCGAACTTGCTGGATGGATTGTGGAACGAGAGGTGTAGAAGAAAACAGAGTTTGAGCACAGGAGCTGGTATGGTGGTGGTGATGTATCTCTCGTGCATGTTTCTCTGTCGCTCAGCTCTGAGGCTGTTGCCACTCGACCCGAACCCTAAGAGTGGTCCACATGAAATGAGGAAGTGGCTTTAGTTACTGAACTCCTCCTGGTTCCAGGAGTTTTGCTCATGATTTTCCTTAGCCCTTCTTCTTTACAAGCAACGTATATTGTTATGTAAGCTTTACTCCTACGTACATAAAAAGTACGTAATACAGCAGCACCACTACCACCAGTACAATAAGCAAAAAACAAGTTTTCCCTAAAATGTATCTATTGTTCATAGCTCATGGGTAGCTAACACAGAGAATACAAGCATTACGTACCCTTTTGAGCAAAGCACCACCACCAAACAACAACAGCCCAGCACACTACATTATATGGGAATGGGGCTACCAGTTACTCTTATCCGAGAAAACCAAGTTGCTCTTACTTAAATTTGTTAGGAAAAAAGAGAATCATGTTGCTTTCTCTTTCCTCAATCATGTGTGGTGGCTTTTTAACCATTACACAACACTTGCTTAAGTTCATTCTATCCAGAAGCAGCATTGCTACCAACACCGTTCTCTTTAGAGTGATCAGAGACAACGCAGTTTCCGTGCATATTGACGTGCATATTCATTAATTACCAGATTACATCGAACGTATTTAAACTGCAACAAGGTTATTTTGTTTTTCTTATAAAGAAAAGAAATAATTAAAGTTTACTTTGATAAGGGTGACTAAAATTTAAGTGAGTTTAATTAAAGTAAAAGTTGGGGCATTGTGAAACAAGTTATTTTTTTTCTATTTTGATTGCTTTTAAAATCGAAATAAAAATTGAAGGAGTAGAACTTAACACATGTGTGACTCTAGCAGTAGTTCTACTAACAATTTGCACTTTTTAACGGATTCGATTGATCCTAATTTATCTCCAATGAGTGCAGCCAAAGAGGAAATGCGTGAAACCACTTCACCGCCGGGGAAAAGCCCAGGTAGTGATGGGACGGTGGTCGGGGCGAAGCAAAATCAGGTATATTATATTTGAATATCAATCAAAGTTTAGATTAAAGTTTTTTACAATGTGATTTTAATGAGCAACTTAAAGTGTGTAGTAATCATGAAATGAAAGGTTTACGGATTAAAAGTTTATATTCTTTTGATCTTGAAACTCTTTCAGGTGGGTACCGTTATGTTGTTTGGTGTACCCATTGTTTCTCTTGTGATGGATGGAAAAGAGCGGCTCTGTCTGGCACAGATTTCCAGCACACTTCTCAAAGATTTCAGTTATAATGAAATCCACAACCGACGAGTTGCTCTCGGAATTAATTGTGTTCAGTGTACACCAGTACAACTGGAAATTCTACGAAGAGCAGGTGCTATGCCAGTGACATCGAGGCGATGCGGAATGATCACAAGGAGAGAGGCAGAAAGGTTATGTAAAAGTTTTCTCGGAGATCACGCACCACCACAAGTAAGACACTTTAATAAACCTTATTTTCTAAAAATCAGTCATAAAACTAAATTGCATTACTATTAACAATTTAATGGTGAAGGCACGTGTGAACAGCATGCCATATCACGTCATTATCATTAACACTTTTTTGTTCAAAAGTATCGAATTGAATATAAAAATAATATGATTTATTTGTTACATCATTATTTTTTAACGAATACTACAAAATTATACCGTTTTTACAAAAAAAATATACACACGAAAAGATACAAAAGTAAGATTTGATTTACAATAATATTATTACATGCAGTGTACTCCCACTGGAACCATTTACATTTATGAGATCATCATCCTCTTTTCCTATTTACTGTAATAAAAAACTCTTATTGTTACGTTTTGCACGCTGACACAGAATTCACAATGTACTTTTTATACCATGTGAGCATGATACGAAGCTTTCATTAAATTTACAACAATATATACACATGTAAACGATTTATTACCCATGAAGTAATAGAATGTTGATAGCAATAACAAATTCATACGAAAAGGTCATGGTCTTCATGTTTACGTACGTATAAAAAACAAATCGCATAAAAATGCACCCTGAATTGTATGCAAGAAGGAGTATGCTGATATATAAACATCCTTTTAGTTAGCTTACAAAGAAAACTAATATTTTTTTGTGTAAAACGTGCCTTTTTAAACAAACCCTATCACAGCTTCCCGAGAACTTTGCTTTTGACGTGTATCATGAATGTGGTTGGGGCTGCCGTGGGAGTTTCGTCCCAAGCCGGTATAACTCATCCCGAGCAAAATGCATTCGCTGTTCATTTTGTCAATTATTTTTCTCTCCAAACAAATTTATTTTCCATTCTCATCGTCTCCCGGAATCTCGCTATGTTCAACCTGATGCTGCTAATTTCAATTCGTGGAGGAGACACATGAAGCTGTGTGGAGATCCTCCAGAAGAGGTATGTTAAATTTGAGTCTATTTTATTTCTCCAAATGTATAAAAGCTCTTCAATTAAAAAAGCAAGAGAAAAATCACAAAAAACTACATGCACAAAAATAAGCCACCATAAATGTTTTTTGTTTGACCACCAATGTCATGGTCAAAAATGCTATAAACCATACATAGAATTCTATTCCTAAACCCAAATTCCTCAGGCAAACTCATCAAATTCAGTTTCCGATATGGCAACTGCACAGATTGTCCATGCATGGGAAGATGTAAAGGCCATGTTTAACGGTGGTACACGAAAACGACTCTTAGCGGCTAGTACAATACCATCAACCCGACATTCCAACACATCCAGTCATGCTAATTCTGGCAACAGTAACTCTGGGAAAGGCAATTCTGGGACCCGAGGCCATTCACACGGTGAAAGTCAAAGTTCCAGTGGAAATCCAAGTGGTAACTCTGGTGGCGGTAGCAGCCATTCTCGTGGTGGCAATTCCCATCAATCATCCAAGAAAGAAGCAGCTTCCATCCCAAACCCATCTTCAAATGCTCCAGCTCCTTCACAACCTCATAATATTCTGGGTAGTGGGTATACTCAGGATGCCCCAAACACAAGCACCTTTCCTCACCAATCCCCATCCAACTCTCTCCTTCATGTTTCCAACCCATTGTTAAGTCCCACTTCCAGACTTGATTCTATATGGAATCCTGGATTACCTGGACACATGTCTGCGGCTGCCGCAGCAGCAGTAACTGGACAAGGGTCACGTCAATGTCCATTACCAGGTTCTCCTCCTTTTACAGCTTTACCATTTCATCCATTGTCCATCCCATGGCTTCGACGTCCCATCTTCCCATTTTCTCACCCTTTCGGTCCCACTCTCCTTAATGAGCAGGGGAGTACATGTCCCGAAAAGTTGGTAAACTTAGCGGTGGCACGTCAGAATCAATCAGCATTCAAGCCAGTATCCCGCAGCGTTGATCCTATTTTCAACTGGATTAATGGAAGCAGCTTAGGTGCAGCAGCAGCGGGGGCATTAGCAATGAGCCATTCAACGCCTGCCACTCTCCCTGAAGATCTCAGCTTAAACTCAAGCAGTGGTCATACGACACCTGGTGCTACAACAAACGGTAGCAGTTCATCATTGCCCAGCAGTCAACACTTTAACAACAGTAACAACAACAATTTCATTGTCAACGGAGGGTCAACCCCCTCCTCGTTTAATCTAAGTAAGCAACTAGAAAACACAATGGGACATGGTGGCAATAATTCCGGAAATGAAAAGCAACATAACCGTGGTGGCAGTAATAACAATAACAGCAAACATCACCAAATTCAAATCTTGACCACTCGCCACAGTGAAAGCGATGATGAGGAAAACGTCGATATAGAGTCCACAGGCGAGACGGAGGAGTGCTCGTCAACATCGTCCATTTGGGTTTCCAGTACCACAGCATTGGGAAGATCTGGAAGGGCAGGCACACCAAATCATTTCATAGGGCATAATAATAACAATACAATCTTCAACAATAACAACATTGGCTTTTCACGGCGAAAACGCTCTGCAGTAACTCCTTGTTATAGTTCAGGCGAAGAAGATATGGATGATCACGATTCACAATCAGACAATCAGGATGATAGTATCTCGGCTTGCGATCACTATGAAGAAATACGAAGTACAAGTGAAAGGGGAAAGGCTGGGAAAAGAAAGCGGCTCTGGGTTAATGAAATCATTTCAACTACTGACGAGGACGATAACGGCGGTGGCAGACAAGCAAATATCAGTAGCGGCAAGGGAAAAGGTGAAAGCAAGCTACAGCGAAGCAGTTCTTCAGTAAAAGTTCTGTTGGATTCCCGGGAGTAGAACATAACATGAGCCATTTTTAAATGAGGTAAGATTTTTTATACTTTGTTTCATTATTCTAATAAAATTGCAAGATTAATTAACTGATTCTTGGAGTGGATGCAAAATTTGGTTAATTACTTTTACTAAAGTAAATGTAGGTTAGAATGTAATGACTCATGACATAATCATAATCATGATGATGAGTAATAGCAAGTAATGCATCTCATATTTTTGTAATGTAAACATACGACACGGTGCATCATCAAAAGAGCAAAGTGAAAAGGGAAAGTTCATAATATTATGATGGAATAAAGTAAGTAGAATAAGGTAGCAAATCCACTGGAACGATAACCTGAAATAACACTGGCTTTCATCAGTGTTCAAAAGCCCATGTATCTTAATCAAACATTTCTGTTCGACTCATATTTCATTTCATCGTATAGAAAATATGCATATTACATACATATAACATATCCTCTTTACAGTCTTGTATGTTAAATATAATGCGTCACAAAGAAAATGATCATCGCTAGCTTTGTCGTTTGTGTGGCTAAGGTTAATGGATATTGTCATGTCAGAGAGGAATCAGGATGCGGACGATGAATAATTCTCACAAGGCAAGCCTTAAGCACAATCATAAACTTCCATAATATAAATATACCACTAATATTATCTATTCATATCTTTAATGAGGATTACACAATAGTTTACAAGACTATAATCCAGATAAAAGAGTATATCGATGTTCAGCAAGTTTGTTTGAGAAAATTATCCGGATGTAAATGTATTCTTTGTGATTGTTAGCTGTATAAAATGTTATAATACTGTAAAAAGTTTTTACGTCTTAAATTTTCATTTCAGTTTTTTTTGGCTACATATTATACGTGCTTCCATAAAACATTTCAATTTATTTACGGGTTTGTCTGGTTTAGTTACATAGCTTTTTCTAAGCATTGACTACGACAAGGCAAGGCAAGTCTTCGGTTATTGCATATAATAATGTCATGTGTCTCTCGGTGGTGTCATCATCTACTCTTCTCCTAGTAGAAAATATTCTATAAAACATATTCTGCGTAATATTTGCTTTATGTTTTCAGTACTGACTTCTTTGAAGCGTATCGGTTTTCTGAGCTAAATTACCCGTGCTGACGATGATGACATTTAAGAAACTCTCTACTAGCTTGTTTTGTTAAAATATTACCAGTCCTGTCCTGCGAATGCTTATATATGGTATACAGCGTAGTATTTTTTACCTACTGCTTACATTTTCACAAAAATGATTACCGACGATCGTTTTATTATTACTTATGAGCGTCGCAGTGTATTCCGAAATTATTTATATGTATTAACTGTACTGTATACACCCTGTTCCTGCACAACATACTAAAGTTAGGTAGTAATAATCCAACAAAGGTTTGAGGCGAAAATAGATGGATAACATGATAAAAATTGCATGGCCCTATGCGTTTTATTGGCTGAAAGCTGAAATATTTACAAGGAAAACTTTCTTTATTTTTTGGGTTGTAATATCTCTTTGTTAGTCTGAGCGAAGAGTGAGCGAGAGATGTGGATGTGGATTTCCTATTTCTAATTTAATTGTTCTTAAATTCTGTACTTGATTAGATTATAATCATGCTAACATTATACTAATGCACATGTGGGTATGTCATAACCTAAGCAGATTTAATCTAGTAAACAATGCCACGAGGCTGATTTTTCTCTAGGAAGGCAAAGAGTAACGAAAAGAATCTTCTAGCAGTGATAATAAATGGGACTGTTTTCTTGGTTAAACTATATTATGAGATGACGTTAGACAAATGGGGTCTCATATATAAAAATTCATTGTTGATCATGATCACAATGATCAGTTTGTAGGTACAATATATTTAATCGAATGGATAGGTGTTAAACTTGTGTCAAATTATAACAAGAGTTGTTAGCCAGAGTAAATGTGTCACGCTGGCATGAATAGGTAGATGTATATAAACATATAGATTAGGAAATGAACAATGTGTTACTATTTATCCAACTTTCCTAGGGGTTTACATATACTTGAAACCAAAAATGAGCATGCTTTTTCCATGCTGCCGCTTTTTACGTTCTGCTTGAAAAGAATATTGCTGGCTTTTCCCTGTTGACTGTGTTATTGAGGTAATTTAATCATATTAAAAGGTTAGACGGTGGTGGCTCTCCTCCCTTTTTTAAGAGAACCACCACTCAAATAGCATTTGATTAAACGTCCATTCACGCTCAAGGTAGCGGAACGAGTTATAAATCAAATATGTATACAAGCAAAAGTTATCTTCAATGAGCTCTTGAACATATTTTGCGTTGTATTTACCCTCTACATTTTCCTACGTAGTATATTCATTCATCTACATGTGCATTAATGTGTTTTTTTTTATTTCTCCACTGACATGACACAATTGAATTCGTCCGGTTAGTATATATTCTCAACATTTTATGCCCGAAAATCCATAAATATAATTTGTGTCAAAAACTATTTAATGTTTGACTTGGAAAAAGGGAATGGAACACGGAAAAAATTAAGTAAATGCCGTCAACTGTCACTTTGAACGTGTAATTCACCACGAGCAGCAGTACAATTACATAAAACGACTTTTCAATTGTCATAAATGTTTTTCTACTCTAATAAAAACACACCTGTTTTTACTTGTGTAAATTTCTCTTGCAATATATAATATCCAATATGAACGAAAACAACAATGCTCTTTTCTCATTTCCTCATTCATTGTCATTAGTGTAAAACTAAATACTTGTTTTTAATTCAATTCGTTCATTCATTTGATTCATTCTTCAGGGATGACAATTCAGTATACTTCCACTTCCACGTGCCCGTTTGTTTTGGGGCTACTTGAGATCCTTATTAAGTCGATTTACTTTCTGATAAAAGATGTACCTGTAGTCTAATGAAATAATTTGTGCAGAAAATAAAACATGTTACATGTATCTTTTGGTCGTGTATATCAAGTTTCATTTGACGATGTTTGACCCAGACATTTTTTAAAAATTCACTTGCGAAAACTGCCTAATAAAAAAAGAAGATATTTTTATTAATGAGCGAATCAAAGTAGTTTGGTTGAACACAATGAATAAATGAATGTGGTGACATATCTTTCACATAAATTTAGCGCTATACAAAGGATGATGCAAACCCTCTCGTTTTTAAGTACTCTATTTTATTTTTGCTGTGTAAAAGTGCCAAATGTATGTCATCATTCTGAACATAGAATGAAGATCACGAGTAATTACGGCACATCACAAGCAATTCAAACTCAGTTGTGCTAACGTTATCCATTACACTAAATGTCAAAAAAAATTCATGTATCATTTCGTACTGTATTTAATGTGAATCTTTTCAGTTTTATAATTACTGTATAGACTAGAATCTGAGCATAATGTTGCATAACGAACGCGTGAAAATTGATATTTTTCGCAGCATTTTGATCAATTAGAACCATATGTTAGATAATTCTGGTAGGTGTTGGCTTACTTACAGGACTAAATTGTTCAACAAGATTATGGTAAAAGGTTATGTAGGATTCGATATGTTCTTGAAAATCTATTAAAAATTATGATAATCCATAACTCAATATGTTACAAAAAACACAGCCTACTAAAAGCAACAATAAGCTAGCAATAGACAACTCACTTAAAATGGGCATTTTAAGCGCATGGCTTGTTGTACTTGTTGTGACTTCAGGAAATCTGATCTGTCGTATCGTTTGATTCAAGCGAGAAAAAGTCATTTCTACCCTTATGGCATGATATGATAATGAGGAAAGAGAAAAAGAGGGTGATGTGTGACAGATTGATTGGGAGAGTATCACATTTAGAGCATTACTGCTGTCTCTAGAGAACTTCCATAAGGCTTAATGCAGTTTTATGCTTGTTGATGATGTTGTAAAATTCATTTGTCACTTTCATTGACAATCAAACTGGGCCAACCATTTCAACTTATTGACTTTGTGTAAAAATAAATAATGATTAGTTGTGTAACCTACGACCTGAATCGTATAAAAAGGCATTTTATAAATATGTGCCAACACAAGTAGCCTGCAAAGCATAGTAGTAAACAAGTTTTGCTTAGTTTACGGTGTTATTTCCAAATAAAAGCTGGCTTTCAAACATTTAAACGATAAGTACATCACAAAAGGCACACTAATTAAAAGCGTTTCACATGGTTCTAATTAATGACATGCTTTTCTCTAAGACTGTTAAAATCTTCCTTTTATTTTGCAAAACTGTCAACATTCCATTTGTCGAATATCCATCTCATATTTCCAATCCCACTTTTATTTTGATTCAAACTGGTT
>JAQIWN010002973.1:0-14189 GCA_034699025.1 Entomobrya cf. arborea Gr-Col-00668
ATCTTACACTACGTAGTAGAAATGGCAAATTGTTTCGAAAAAATGAAGTGATTTTATAATTTTTATACAGAGCTTATCAGTATCAAAAAATCAACAACAAAACACATATTCATTTTCATGTGTGTGTAGTCGAGTCAGTTCAGTTCTTCTTCACTTTTTTCAGAGTCGGTTGAGATGACTTCTAATTGAACTTGAACGTTGCACTCCACAGAGAGTTGTGTTGAGTTTTGTAGTAAAAATCCAAAAAGTATTATAAAACCTAACTCGATTATTTTCCATCTCTCTTCTAAAAATGAAACTTGACTGCTTTTGGGTGAACTGAACTTCAAGGATGAAGTAATGTCCTGATGATGATTATGACGATGTCGACAAACGACACGATATGTGTGTGATATGGATGGATGACGGGATATTGCAGTGGTACAGCTATTGATACATTATTTTTTTTACTCGTTTTAAAAGAATACATGACAAAAATAAAATTGTTGCACATCTCTCCCTTGTCAGCATCCCATCCCACAGTTCATTAATTCTTTATCTGTCAGTTCAAGTTCCAGTAGTATTCCTGTGTGTGTTCTGCTGTTGCAGCATTTTTTTTTTTGAGAATTCTTTTTTTTTCTTGACACTTGTTCAAAAGAAGAGAAGGAAATGACATTCTCTGTGAAATTATCAGCTAAACTAATACTTGTAATAGATTTGTTGTAAAAATGTATCAAGAAGAAGAGAAAAAATTGTAATGCCGGTGGTGGTAGATGTACAATGTACATGTGTTTAATGACAAGAGTACTGAATGCAGCATGTCCTCCAATTGACCTCTCTACAAGTTGCTCAAGTATATTATGCAGTCAATGAGCAGAGAGATAATGCTCTTGATTTAATGAGCAAACAGTTTTTTATTGTTTTTTTTTGTAAACAGCTTCAGTTTCGGTTTATTTTGTTTCAAAGTTTAAATGTAATGATATATATTTTTTTTAAAGAAAATGAACAAAATATCAATCAATACAATTTTGAAGGTTAAGTATGAGTCATTAGTGCATGACATCTGTTAGGTCACCGACGTAAAATTCTGTTTTTTATGAAAAGAACATTAAGCTTTGAAAAGTGTCGACTGGACAATAAACTCATTGACATCTATGCTAACTATTTCATATGTAATCACGAGTTTGAAATGTGGGAGTACCAAAATGAAATTTAGAAACTAAAAACTTTGCATGACAGTTTGGTTAAAAGTTTTCATTACAAACTGATTTACTTGAGGTTTCCTGTTTAATTCCTTTCACATTGTGCGTTTTTTTCTGTTCCATGCAGTTGGTCAAAATACCGAGAAAAATGAACAAAGTCAACGTGCATCAAATAGTCATACTATAACTTCATGAACATTTTCAAGTTGAATGACTCAAGTCAAGTTAAAAAGAGCAGAAATCCTTGGCTTATTCTCTCCACGTTAAAAAAAATTGTTACGTATAGAAATACAGCTACGTCTACTACACCAAACCAACTAAACTGAACTGTTTTAATAATAAAAAAAATGTTATGAGATGATCATGTATAAAATACCATGCCGGGCGGGATACCCTGTAAATTGTGAATGTATATGTTTTACACATTATGCATTAAACCATATCAAATATCTGATAATGTATACACACACCACTCGTATTTATATAAAAAGGACAATCTTTTTGTTGGGTTGGTTTGGTATTCGGTCCAACGTTCTTAGAATCTGAAAAAATGCCAGTAACAATGCCCATGCTGCAACATAGTTATAAACCAACGTATCACACAAAGTGCAGTGGTGTGGTTTGGTTATGGTGGTATACCCATGATACGTTTTTTTACTTGATACAAAGTTTTTTTTTTAGCAGAGTTTTGTGAGTAGAGCAAAAGAGCTAAGCTCAAGTGAAGCATCGTCGTCGTCATCATCACCATACGAGCTCGACGGCCTCGACGACGGTGAAAGCCTTCACCAGGTCCGTTGATCTCTGCTGCTGCTGCTTTTTTTATGCCTACTCATCACCACCACCGCCACTTACTACACTTTGTTTCATTTAATAAAATGAGATGGTCTATAAAACATAGCCAAAAGAAAATCTAGTACTAAAACGTATGAATTTCCGAATACACGCCTATTTTTTTATAATACACATAATGTATCTTCTACTAAAATACGTCTGGAGTTCCATCCAATCACATAAATACTACGTAAGCCTTTAAATATTACTGTCTGTCTGCATAGGTATTTTGATGATGACGATATGATATACTTACCTGCAAGGTATACTTTTTATTGTTTTGTCGCTGTCCATCTAAAATCACAAAACAATTTGTCCGATTTTTTTTTCTACTTGGGTTCAGTCCTCTTGTTGCGGTTTGAACTTCAAAGCTTATACAAAGAGAACTATTTTCGTTCGTACAGGAAAAAAAACCAAGCGGGAAAGATATAGCTATCGCCTACCTCAATATGTTTCATAACCTTTTGTATTATGCATGCATTTTTGAAATAGAGAAGAAAAATCAGTCATATAACTATACATACGCGTTCCATCTGAAAAAAATGTACCCGACAAAAAGTAAAATGCCAAAAATATTCCATTCCCCTTTCAAAAAAAGCAATATCTGAGTTGATTTTATTTTTGCAAAAGTTCTATTCTTGTTTTTTATGCAACCAACTTATAAGCCACAGCTGCTATTCTCCTCTCCGGTCGCTGGTTTAGTTGTTCGGTCGGACAAAACGGAGAACGACATGATCAGAAGTTTGCTATGATCATCATGATTATTGTGGAGGGCATTTGCCCACTGTTCACTTTTTACAAGGTTGAGCCCTCCAGCAGCCAGTCACCACAAAAAAAAAATCCCCATGATAGGGTGAGCAAGTCGTAAGCATATTTGTAGTAGCAATTACTATGAAATTTTTTTGTCTGTTAGCTTTTTTCTCTCTTTGCAAAAAAGCTTAACATATGAATTATGTTACGTACGACAAAAAAAAATTGCTAAGCTGTACTGATTGAAAGTAAAGTAGGTATGCTGTTGCTGCAGATATTTTTCCTTGGGATAGGATAGTTATTGGTTGGGGAAAAAAGGGGGAAAGAAAGAGATCGAACGCGAGACGCTGTTACAAGGACACAACGACGACATCGTCATCGTAAAAAGTTCAAGAGGGGAGCACAAAAGCAGAAAAGAAGGAGCAGATCACTACATTTCTTTTTTCTTCTTGGAAAGGGGAAGTTTTCAAGGTTTTTTGCTCTTTTTTCTCATTATCTATTTTCTCGCATATGTAACATCTCAAGCTTCTTTGTTAAGCTTTTTATTTGCGCATGAATATACATGCATATAGCCAAACCAAGCATACGGTCTGGTTCTTCTTCCAATGATTTGATTTTGCAATATGTTTTTTTTTCTTCCTTTGAAAAAATATATATTATCCAATACAATAAACCAATCATGAAGGAGATATCAACCGTATTATTGGAATTTATGGAAGCAAACAATATATTATACATTGTGCATGATCGGTCAGACTCTGAAATGCATTGCATGAATCGAACGTGCTATTTCCAGAAAATATTGAATTTGACAAGATTTACATTAAATATTTACAAACTTATGTAACAATTCTCTGCTCAATGCCATGTGTCGTGAGCAATAACATAAAAAAATGGTGTAGCTACTACATAATCTATTATTTGAAAACTTTATTTTTATTTTCATCTTTACAACAGAAAAAATGTAGGTATGTCTGTTTTTGATAGCTTTTTTCACTGTGCAGTTTTACATTTTTTACGAGCAGCTCTCTTTCTCTCTCTCAGAAACGAAATAGTTTTGGGTTTGTCTTGTACAGTTGTTTATTTGGTGTTGAGACTATCGTGTGAGCAAGCTCGTCCTATTCTTTACATTTTTTTTGTTTGAAGGACAAGTTGTTCTTGGGATTTGTAGGAATGAAGTCACCTCACTCACTCACACCGACGACGGTGGATGGTGGAGGAGAAATGACAACGTGGCATGCATGCGCCATTCAATATTGGAATAGAATATCATCATGTCGTATAGCTTTATAGTAAGCTTGACTTGACATGTTGCAAAAAAAACCTTAACCGAAATGCCTGCCTGGTATTACGTGTGCATTAAAAAAATGCTACGTTTACTTGACGTATCATCGTGTCTTCATCATGCTATACTAACATGCAGACAGTTTTTACATTTTGTAAAGTACTTGACCTTCTAACTTTTATTCTATCTATCTATTAAAAAATACTATAGACATTTTCATCTATTTTCTACCGGGTCACGACTAATTTTTGCCTTGAAATACATACAGAACAAAAAAAGGAATATATGAATTAGTTTCCAATTTATTGGGACACGGAACAAATTATACGAAAAAGTTTGCAATACATTGTTTAACATAATTACATGATATTATGGCTCAATTTTCACGGAATTTGTACAGGAAAGTTTTATCAGTCAGTATATTTTTTCGGTTATTTTATATTCAATGCGACATCCTAATTATAAAGTGAGAATCCCTGTTCCATTTTTTTTATATTTCATGAAATTTGGTGGACAAGGCAAAATGGGATGAGTAAGCCAGGCCAAGCCAAGTGGACTTGTTGGGTTACAAGGTGCTCACCTTGAGATGACCATGAGAAAAGCTCAAAACTCAATACTCCATTCCATATTCCATGATAATAATGATGACAACGATATACTTACATCCGCAATTACTATGCTAAACGATAATAGCAAGTCTACTACTAGTATATATTGAAAGTTACTTTGAACGACACACATCCCAAAAAAAAAAACCAACAACCATTCTGAAATGATATAATTTTGATGAGCTTATAACATACATATCAACAGCCAAGAGCTACTTTTCTGTCAATGTCATGCGAATAAGCTAACACCAGAAATCACAAATCAAATATATATTACATTTCATATGACCTACTGTGTGGCCATATCTATAACATTTCAAATTTGAGTAAAATTCCGCTAATATTTTGACAAAAACTTGTGTGACATTCGACAAAGAGATCTGCCTCCGGCTGCGGACAAGAGGTCGTGCCGTACCAGTCAACCAATGCCATTCTTTATGTGATCATCCATCTGGGAATTAATTTAATCTAATCTACAAACTCTTCTTTCAGTAAACTTAAAATGTTTGAACATGTGACGTCTTTTTTACGATATATATATATATATTTGCTTTTAAAACTGACCATGAGAAAACTTTAAAAAATTGCTGTAGACAGGATACAAAAAAAAATTCATTGAAAAAAAAATCATTGATTAATTCAAAGTCCACTTTTAAACTGCTGTTCTATTATAAAATGATGATGGCATTTAGTAAAATGGATAAATTGGAGCATAGAAAATATATATCACGTAAAGTTTAAGATAAGATAAAAATTTCTATTACATAACACACTCACACATGTTGCGTTTTTTAAAGACAGACATATCGAATAAATTGAGGTGGCTGATAAATCTGATAATGATAACGATTAACATTTTACGATTAGTATCATCATCAAATCAAGGTAAAACGGTGATTTAACACCATTTGTCTGACTTTAAATATAAAAGAAACACATTTTACACTTTGTATGTTTGTAGAACTTAAAATACATGCTCATATATGTTGCGTTGTGTTTTAATTTGTATTTAAAAAGTTATGCGTTATATCGAGTATACGTGTTAGTCAAGGTCAGGGTTCCTCTTCTTTTTGCCGACTTGTCGATCTCTCTCTCTCTCTCTCTCTCTCAAACAGACAAACTGCATCTCATGCAATGCAAATGTATTCAATGCAACAGCCCACATTTTTTTACGATTTTTTACGACGTTCTATTCTGATACTCTTCTGGTGATGATCATATACATTGTACATATGTACATAGCTGATGAAACATATATTGGCAATTAATCTGACTCTGAAAAAAAGTGTTGGCGGAATATGATGATGATAATGGATTGAAGGTTAACTATTACGTTTTTTGCCCTTTTTATCCTCTAAACACTGCAGCGTGTAAACGAGAAGAACAAGAGTGAGTGCAATTTTTTCCTTATTTCATTTTGATGAATGATGCTCAGATGTGAAAATCTATGCACTTCTTTCATCTACAATTTTTTGTATTCACCTCATTCATTTAGTAGATCCCGACTCCCGACCATCATCAAATTACCAGATTTTTCTAGCAAAACGTGTGGAAAATTGTGGCAGAGAATGAGCAAATAAAATGGGTGAAATATAATCAAATTGAGTGTGGTGACGGACGATGCGATGGATGACGGAAAAATAAAATGAAGGATGAGAGGATGTACCAAAATAGATTATCGTTGAAAAAAATGATCGCGTATTTGTACGAAAATAAAGTAGAGCAGACTTTCATGCAAAATAAAAGTTTTGTGCAAACTTTAAAAAATGTAGAACAGCTAATTATCATTTTATCAAGAATTAAAGCAATAATAACGTTTAATTGACATTTGATCTAGATGCAAAAATTATCTCCTGATACAAAACTAAAGTATCCATTGTAATATATTTGGTTTATGTGCAAATTGACATTAATTTGTGCACTCTACTGTATCTATTAATCTATTCAATATTCCTGTTAAAAAGACAACGACAACCTTGAACAATCTCATTGTTTCCTACTACCAACTTATCGGGAAAACCTTGAAAAAATTTTTTCGAGCTTGAGCTGCTTACACTTACAATCCAAAAACCAAACCAGCCAACCAGTAGCAGAGAGTGTAAAGCCTTTATATAAAAAAAACAGCACTGCATAAAAATGTGCCCAGAGAGGCAACGTAACGTGCTCTGCCTTGGAATTTTATTAAAAACATTTATTTTTTCGGGAAAACCTTGAGGTTTTTCTATTGAGCCGACAAGTAGCAAGGTTACTACCGCATGCCATGATGATGATCTTGATGCTGATCATATCCCCATCATATCAATCTGTAGTGATTCGTCTAGCCAGAAAAAAAACGTGCGAAATATTAACTAATACACATGTAGTTTAGTAATCCAACTAATATAACATACCGAGGAATTCAATCTTTGTCTCTCATTCTCACCAGCTGTTTCATTTCTGCACAAAAACCGGCATACCATCATCATCATCATCGCCAATAGACGATATGATATGATGGCACACCACGGCTAGCTATAGTACAACTACTACTGTTACTCCTTTGCAAAAAGGTTGCAACAGACAACGAGAGGGAAAGATTATGAATGAGGAAGATTATTGAGACGAGAAGTGTTAATGGAATATCTGTCCATATCCTCATCATGCAAATCAATTTCATGTGTATAAATATATTATGTACATAAATGTAAAGTAAAAGGGGTAGACATATTATAATAATATAGTCTTTCGATTATACTATCAACTTTACTATTTTTTACCACACACATAACACAAAACACATGCTATTACCATAAATCATCTGTTTTTCTGTCTGTTTCCCTTTGGATTGAGTGAGTAACGCGTGTGTGTACTCTAAAGAGTGCTATTTTAAAATGGGAACGACCTTGACCTTGATCGCGTAACTATACTCTGTAATGCTACTATACAAGATATATGCATACAATACCATGTGCGAATTATGTGTATATGGCGCTATGTAGACCAAAATGTCATTTTGTGCAAAATTGCACAGATTGGTATACCTATTTTATATCAATATCGTATGTATGCCTATAACATATAATATTTTTCCGTACATTCTGCTATATATGCTGATTCTCATTACCATATATACAAATACAACTAGGAACAATATTGGG
The DNA here is from genome assembly GCA_034699025.1 of Entomobrya cf. arborea Gr-Col-00668. Classification (NCBI taxonomy): domain Eukaryota; kingdom Metazoa; phylum Arthropoda; class Collembola; order Entomobryomorpha; family Entomobryidae; genus Entomobrya; species Entomobrya cf. arborea Gr-Col-00668. The sequence goes on from JAQIWN010002973.1 coordinate 7,793, forward strand.
ATAGAGCAGCCATGAGCCAGGTTAATTCATGCAAATAACATATTTTTTTACTTCATTTATCCTATGTTTTATATGTGTCATTCCTTTAGAGAGTAGTATAATATAGTGTGTAGGAAAAATGCAATGTATAATATTATACTATTATGGTGTATGGTAATGGATTAAAGCTCAAGCCCAACTCTCAGGTGGCATTGAGAGAATGGCAAGGGCAAGGTGAACGACGACGTGAAATATAGCATAAAAATTGTTTACTCCTTTTGTACTACAATTTTTTTTATGCATAAGTGCACATTGAACAATTTGATTTGGTTTTTGGATTATTATAATACAGCTGAAAAATTGATTGTGTGCACAATGATAAAATTATTAGCTATACAGAGATTACAAAACTATAAAGCACAAATCTCTAAAGACTTTGATTTGCTAAAAGTCAAGTAGGAAAACATTGGGGGAAAATACGTATGTATTAATTACGGAATTATTTATTCTCATTGGATACTCTTGAGACGGAATAATACGGATGTACATAAAAAATTATGTCAATTCATTCCACACAGTTCCATACTTTCCATACATAACAATAAGTAAACACCTTTTGAAAAAGATAAAAAATTGGATACATAAAATACCATGCATCACCACATATCTGACTACAAGCTGCAGTTTTGCTATAAATTATTTCTTTTGCACAATGGCAATATAAATTTATCAATACTAATGTGTACGATTGAATGTGTGTCATTTAGGTAATATAAGGATGAATATATTTATCATGTTCTTTGCAGAACAAATATGCAGACATTTTATTCCCGGCCATCTCCTCCCTCGCCCATTCCATGTTCGTTTCCCAAGGTTTTCTCTCTCCTCACCTTGACTTTTTTAGGGAATCTTTTTCTTCCCGTTTTGTGGTACCATGCAAAAAAAAGCCCAGCTGCAGTTCACACTAATTGTATCACTGTAACATTGAAACTGTCAATGATGGATTTCCCCCTTTACCTTCATGGCTGACTGGACTGGAACGCTGTGCAGCTTCACTTTAGACACCTACTCGCCTTTTTACGTATATTTATGGACACAGGGAAAATCCATTGAGAATCACAATCAGAGCAATTTATTCAATTACCCATACTATCATCCGTCATGTCAATGTCATGTCACAATCATAATCATCATCGTATCACCAACAGTGTAAATCTTTAACCTGTCTTGTTTGACAAGGACAAAAACAATGTTGCTGCAAAAAAGTTAAATTCCACTTGAATATGGTGATAGTGATGACATTAATAACATTTTGAAAGACATGACATGATGCACATTTATTAAGTATATTATAAATTTAAAGCAATTTTTTTAGAATCTCTCACACAAGCTAATGTGATGACATCCGATCGGACAGGACAGGACACACGACCCGGTTTTTATTGGCTTGCGTCATCGCCTCGACACGGCGTGTGTGGGGTTTATATCATCACATCATCATCTATTTTCTGTGAAGGTTAAAAAAGGTAAAAATATAGGATATTAGTCATAATATCTATCAAATTAGAATAGAATCAGTCCGAAAAGAAATGTAGCACAGTGGCATAAGTGCCAGTCAAACATTTTGCGTACAATGTTTGCTTGATGCTTCCAATAATTTTGTTTCCAGCCCAGCTATATAGCCAGTCAAGTCAAGCCAATCAGAATCAGACACAGACACACAAAGAGAAGGACCTTGGAATTATTTATGGAAAATAGGAAAAGATTGGTGTATATTTTAGGGTAAAGATAAAGCTTGTTTAAACACTCTTGTAGTTATGTTATAAGTTATGTATGACGACCGAGTTGCGGAGTTTTTTGAGTGCTGTGCTGGTATGGTGGCACGACGGCACGTGTGTACGAATAAATAAAAAAAGTACACGTTTAAAACGAAACAATTTTGTTTGTTCAACTTTATTACGCGAGACTTGTCTTGTCAAGGTTAAGATAAAAAGCTGAAAAATCATCTCTGAATTATATTTGATTGCCCAAACACTGTATCATCGATCCATAATTTATCATACATTCATTCGCACATGCAAAGCATTCCATAATTTCAAAAAAGCACAACATTTTATTTTGCATAGGCAAATTACTGTATTATTGTGTCCTTTTCCGTCCCATTTTCAGTCTAAATTCTAAAAAAAACAACGTATCCAGAGCACTCCAGAGACTAGACACTTTATTATTTGCATGTGTCATCGCCACACACAACTATAACATTTTTTTTAGTGTACGTGACAAAGTGCCTATACAAAAGTCGTAATTATCACTGGGCTCACATACATCCTCAAATAAATTTTTACTACCTGTCTTGTTCGTCGGAGTGACCCTGGATTGGTTTGGTTTGGTTTCATCAGCTTATACGATTACATACATTTGTATTTTTTTATATCCATGCCACACAGCTTTGTTGGTTGAGCTGGCGGATGGCCTTCAGTTGTCTCGCAATTAGTCTGATGCTCTACTGCTATATATTCGGCTTTCATTTTGAACTTATTACAATTATCGCAATTCTCAAAATACCTCTTGCGTGTTCTCTGCGAAATCCCACTTGTCTAGTCTGATGATGGAACTGACGTCCGCGTGTACTCATAACCCAAGCATTTAAAATTGTACAAGTATCTCACCTCACATCACAGCACATGGATATTATAGAACAATTTCTTAAATACAATTTTTGTCCAGTTCCCTCCAATCAAAATATTTTTAATATCCATCATCATTCATTATAAAATCAAGCCAGTCAAGCCAGAAGTGCTGATATATGTAATAAAATTATTTCTTATTTCAACATTTACAACTCAAGGTCTCTGACTCTCTCTGTTCTCTTTTTCTGTGAGTCAATCCCTCCATTTAAATCCAGTCATAATTCCAGGTAAAATGTAGGTAACTGCACAAAGCATTAATATTATATGCATAGACATAGTTTATTTCACATTATATCAATGGCTCGTTGCCTGTCATACGGAAAACTGTATTGACTGACTGACGTGGCATGGCATGGCGTAATGTAACCTTCACCGTCGTCATCCTCTTTTTTTGTGAGCTGTTTTGTTGGAATGGAAAAAGACGGAAGCTTGCTTGCAGCAAATTCGCAAGGGGAACACAATATTTTACGTTGAGAGCTCTCTGATACGATACGTTTGAGGAGCAGCACTAGTGGAAAACCTTGAAAACAAAGCAGGAAAGTAATAATGAACTCATAAACATATTTTTGCACAGAAAGAAGAAAGAAAAAACCCATACTGAAAAAACATATTGCCTAATAAGCAAGCTGAAGCTCAACTAGCATTGCATTGAGAATAGGTAAAAAGGTAGTTAAATTAAATACCATTTTAGCTTTGCTTACTATTTTTTTATGATCTATTCTGTTGTTTTCATACTTTTTCTACGTAGTTTGGGTGAGTTTGGGAGGATTTTTCTTTAAAAAAATAGTAGTAGTAATTGTTATTGCAACTGACATGACATGTTATGTTGTGGTATTCTTCCAGGTATGGTATTACCGACTATTTATATCGGAATCGTAAACAAATTAATTATTCAATAAGAGGCACATGGTTAAATAGCTTGGTTGGATTATTAAACTAGATTTCTGGCTATTACCGGTCCGCTGTCCACTACCGCTACACTGCAGCTTGTATTGTGCATATAATACAAAATCGATATTGTCATTGGCATTGATAATGTTTTTTTTTCTGGAAAAGTAGGTAAGGAGTAAGGACAGAAGGAGGACATGGAGGACAAAAGTTTAATATTGTAACTGCGCTTATTATTATGCATTATATAATTATCAATTATCATATCATATTCTCCAAACTGATCGTTCGTCATCATGATTACGATTACGACTACGACCATCATCGTCATTATTCAGCTTAGGAGGAACAAGAATAGATATATTTATGTACGCAATTACTGTTGAAGGTTAAAAATCATTGTGAAAGAGCAAAGCACACATAATATGTACATATGACACGTAAGTAAAGTATTATCCAGCCAGACTGACCTCGGCCATGAAACTGGATTTTGAGTAAAGCCCGAAGAGTCACACACAAAATACAATATTGGTTTTGGTGAAAAAAAGATAGACAGACATTATGCATTGCATATGTTACTTATTTATTCATGGCATATAGACTAGCTCAACCGACAAAATGGAACACGAGGTCGGTTGCTTGTCGGTTTTGACCTTCTAGCCAAAATAAAACCTTCTGCTTTGCTGCCCGATGAAAACCGATGATTTCTGTCATGCTTAAAACTATAACAGTAAATGTTGAATGTCTTTTTATATGTAATTTGATGTAGATTTCCCTTGTGATTTACATTACATGGGAAATGCACTGATAAGCCGAGCCGAGAGAGAAAAGCCTTTACATAACATACATTCTTGTTACAGCTTAACAGATTTATATTACAAGTCGTAATTCTCTTGGTTAAATTCAAACCGAAAACAAGTGCGATGCGGGCAATCATTGGAACAGGTGGACTGGACATGGCCTGGACATTGAATATAAAGCTTACATAGTTGGACCATGGACATTGATGATGACAAAACGATTAGCTAACTATACATTATGTCTACTTATTTTTGCCGAGTATACAGAATACAGACATGTGTTTGACCTTCTCCAAAGTTGTCGTGATGATGAGCCAATAAAATTGACATTGGAAAAGTGTGAACTTGAACAAGTTTACAGGAATTTTCCCCCACCACCACCACCCGACCGACGAGGGTTTCATAATTTTGATTAGCAGCATAGCAACGGTAATTTATTGATGATGTGGATTGGATGATAATGAAACACGAGTCTACAAAAATAATCTACTAATCAAGCTAGTCTATCTAGAAGTTTCAGAGATCAAAAGATACTCTATTGGGTTGCGTAAAAAATTATTGAAATGCTGGCCATGAAATAGATTAGGCTAACTTCTAAAAACAATTCGAAGAAATCATGCATGGTGATCATGATGATGATGATCCTGCTGCTTTTAAAATGATTCTAGACACTAGACCGATGTTCAGTCATTCGTACTGTACCGATTCCAGTAAATCCATTTCTAGAAAAACCAACCTGTGTGTGTAATAGCCTACTTTTCTAGATAAAACTTGCGCTTATTAAGTTACAAAGGGAATAAACGCTGTTATTCAGTTTTCTGGAGAAAAGACCTTGAAATTTTGACTCAAAACAGTTTTTTTTTTTGGCTGTTACGCGAAACTGGGAGGCTGGTTATGTGTGAGCTTGAGCTGTGAGCCACTTTATAGCGAAAATACTAGGAAAAGAGTTGAGAGTTGACTGTACAAGGTTACAGCTAACAAGCAAGTACAGTCAAATAAGTATTTTATATAAAAAAAGCTACATTGCGAAAAGCTGTTGAGGAGATCTTAGAATCACGACCATGTTTGCTGAACCAACTTGTGTGTGGAGGCGAGGAGAGAAGGTAAAAGAGGAACTTGAAACTTGGTTGGAATTATTATCAGAGCTGTGATCTGGAAAAAAAGAGAAGCGAGACCGGATGGTATATAGTCTTGTCTGCCAAGCCAAGACACATGCGTTGCTCATGTTGACCGAATAAAAAAAAAATTGTCTGGTTCCATTTCCACCACCACACCACACTATCTCAATAGAGTCAAAAGAGAATTACCAAAGTAAATCCGCCAAGCAAATCTCCCATTCTCACACCGGTGCTAGTGCTAATGGCATGGCATGCCGGTGTGTGGTCTTCTGTTCTCGGTTGGTAATGTGATGCAAGTGGGTGAGAAACATGGCAGCTTTTAAAGGGAATAATATTTTCTGCTGAACTGAGTGATGAGATGATAAAGATATTATTTTGCGAATTTTTCTTTGTCATCTTCAAACAACCTTCATTCAAGTTGACATTTCTTCTTCTTCTACCCAGCTTAGCAATGTTACATGCACATTTTAGCAAATTTATTATTCACTTTTCATATCTTCTTTCCATATCCTATTATTATTCAAGCGCTGGGAAAGGTTAAGAATATTTTTAAGCTTAAAATTCAATTTATTCATAGAGACGCAATCGGATACATGACATGACACATGCGCATGCTAATATACATCCATACCATGTCTGGTCTCTTCTTTCATCTTTTATTTTAAAAAAAATTAAAGCAAACTTTGTTGTGTACGGTCAGGATCATGACTTTAAAGATCACATACATTTATACCTATATATTATTGCACAAATTCCATAACACATTCCACAACAACCACTTCTACATTTTTTTTCTTCCTTTTTTTAAAGTTCACCTTGAACACTTTTAGTTCCTTATTCCCTCTTTTGCCGTTTGCATGCTTAACAATGCTCGTGTTGTTCTGATAAACACATTATTATTCCAAAATTATATATTGTTTGC
>JAQIWN010002974.1:0-14187 GCA_034699025.1 Entomobrya cf. arborea Gr-Col-00668
ACAGAGCTCTCCCCAGACCAAGCCAAAGAAGCTCTCATGAAATGCACAAGGCATAAAAACTCCAAATACCGATACATACTACAGAATCATATATCACACGCATACTTCATACATTACATTTTAAATGACGCTATGAAGGAACGAACATATTACTTATATGCCTACACATATATTTTATTAACTATAACTATTATTACAATTGTGCAAACTTTGATCAAAAGACTTTCTCCATTTATCTTTGAATGTTTGTGAGAGGAAGATTGCCCAAAGAGAATTGCAAAATTGGTGTCGAGAGAAAGTCGATTGAGCTCACGGCTTTCTGAAATAAGGAAAAAGGAAAGGAGAAAAATAAGTTATGGGATATTTGTGTGCTTACAGTTGGTGCAAAGAAAATAATGCGTGTTCGATAATTTACCATTTGTCTAATTTACACATGACAATAAATGAGTTGCATAAAAATTTATAAAAAAAACATTCCCGTGAAAAGTTCGTCTTAGTGCCATCTTACCCCTTTCACATGACTAATCAGTTTACCGAAACTTACCTGAAGAGATTGAAATTAAATTAAACTTGTATTTAATTGCTATAAGTAATAATAGCCCGTAAGAGACATAAATTAGCGAACTAGAAAAACAAAGAAAAAAAACTCGTAAGTAGTAAGGAAAAAAGTTTAGCTGCTTTCTCACTGTAATTTAAATTACTGTGCAATCAAGCGGGTTTCGAAACGACACGCAACCAATCTCATTAAGCTTGGCTACTGACAAGCCTCCATTCTCCTTCTCTGCTATTTTACTCCGATTCTTAATCTCTCTTGGTCCAAAGTCCAATACCAGGTAAACTCAACTTTCTTTCTTCAACAGCGCTTTACTTAACAATTTTTTTTATTGCTACCATTTATCTCACATTTACAATAGTTGCAAGTGAATTGGGGCTTCTCTGGGGCAAAATGTTCCCTTTGCATTAAAAATACAATGCTCATTTATAAATTGCACTTATCCAGCATAACTTTCACAATTATTTTCATCATTACTCCTTATCCTTTACTCATCCATTTTTTTTAACTTTTCGTTCATTATTAATTTTTACGATATGATTTTGTGACACATTTATTGCTCATCTGCCAAGCATCAGACACCTTTATCACTTTTTTTATTACATCAACTATAAACTAAAAGGAGATTCATATTTTATCATTCAGATGTACCATTCAGTTTTCAATGCTTAAAAGAATTAAATTCACAAGATTGTTACAAAACAAGTTTATTTTTTACATTAAGAAACGCCAGTTGAATTAGTGACATAAAAGTAGGCGTCAGTTAAGTCAAGGCTGACTAGGTGCAGATTTTAGCTTTAAAAAAAGAGTACTTGTTGCATGATTTGTAGATGGCCCTGTACACCAATAAAGAGGGATAATAGTAGGCTTAATTCTGTGTAAAATAAAAGCTCGCCTACATATTATTTACGTTCAATCTTAAAAATGAACCGTGAATACTATATTTAATGCTTTTTAAAGCTCTTTTTCAGAGCCAAAAGCATAAAACATTTGAGCAGTAAATGCTTCTGCCAAGTTACAAATGTTTATGTTTTTAGCAAAAAAGCTTTATTACTCCAGTGAACCGATGACGATGACTGCCATGATAATATTTACCTCGCGACTTTCTCTTTTTCATCCAACCTGATATTTATTATTTCCATTTAAAAGTGACGTTTTCCTTTTCCCATCATGCATTATAGTACACAAAGAAGGTGTTATATTTCATCATGATAACAAGTAACGCATTTTCATGACGATAGTAAATAGTATGGTATGGTCATGGTTATGCCATGATTTTATTAATGGAAATGGCAGAACTGTGGCAAGATTTTTTTTTCTTTAGTGAAAAGCGAGTGTAGGTGGTGTGGTTGCTTTGCTGGGGGGAAAAGAGGCAGATTTCCACTTGGAACAGTTTTCCTTTGACGCATTTTGGTAAATATCTTGGATGGCTGGTTGGATGTTGGCACAGGATTAGTCTTTCAGCAGCGGTAAACCAAAACCCATAAATCATCAAATATTACGTAGAGCTCGTATAACATATAATACACATAAATACTGTGTGGTGGCGGTGGTGGTGGCAACAGTAAATATGAGTACCATCAGTAAAGGTATGAGAAGAAGAAGAGTTCAATAAAGGGTTCCTCTGCTTGTCAGCTTATTTGTTTGGCTAATTAAATTTAATATTAAAAGGCAGACATTTAATTTAATAAACTTGCTTATGTAATGAAAAAGGGAATTATAATTTTGTGAGTCTGCTTCTTAAATAAATGGATTTTTTTGCAATTTTGGGGCAAGTTGCAATTCTTAGTGTACAGTGCAGTGGGAAAATCGTAAAAATCACCAGGTAACCGCAACGCCAATTAGACAGGAAAAAGGGTCAACTTGTCATGGAGCACAGTCGTAGGAATTTTCCATTACTTTACAGCATGTCAGTCTTGTTTTCAGCTAACAATGTCGGGTGGTGGTGAAAATGTGCCAGAATATATTCAGGTGGGGGGGTAGTTGGGTTAATTGGTTAATTCTTTTGACAACGCAGTGGGAATTGCTGTTCATTTTATGCAACAGTAACATTTTATGATGAATACAGACAAACAAGTACCTCTGCAGTCTGCACTTCTATGATAGTGTAACCTGAGCTGAGGCCCTTAAAAATAGATCCATCTTTCTCATATGCCATTTGGTGGCGTGGGTGGAAGTGTTTATGTGCGTGGAATGGCGATAAGAATTGAGGAAAATGACTCACTTGATTAAATATTTTATAAAATTGTAATCTTCAGTTGTTAGGTATTGGAAGGTACATGTGTCGTATTCAAACCGAAGCAGTTAGGTAGAGCAGTGGCGGCACGGCGTCAGTTTCTTGTGGTTTCACTTTGCGTGCTACTATTTCTCTTGAACTGTGCGAGATATTTGCATAGATGGGTAAAGTATCATGGGACCAAGTGCAAATATTTTGATTTGACTTGTGCTTTTGTTGTTTTCACTTCAGTGGGATTCCCTAGTCAGGCCAACATTTTGGCCACTAGCTATTTTCTACTTTTTTTTGAGAATTGATTACGACGATGCGATGAAATCGAACAATTTGTTTACTCAACTCTTTTGAAGGTATAGAAAAGGAAGGGAATGTTAAATCATGTTTGTGGGAAATAGGTAATGTATTTGCTCAAGCTCACTATCACTTTATCAACTACTCAGAAAAGAAGAACGAGAGTAGACAGAGCAATGAAATCAGAATGCCAGAATACTTGTGCTGAATACTCAAACAAATAATTGTTATACAAATACAATTACCATTACCTTTTAAAAAAATTCCAATGCCGTAATGTGTGTGCCGTGTGGTGTGTACAGTGTTTATCTGTCAATCAGAGAAAAAAAAGCCTTGCATAAAATATCTATTGTTGGGAGTGTTGGTGGATTTGTTTGCTGTGTATAAATTGATATATGATGCATTATTGAATAAAAATGGAGGAGCACATGGAAATTTATCAGGTCACGTCAAGCATGATAAATGCTTACTTTTAGGTGTGTATATCTTGCACCCGTAAACACAAACGGAAAGGGTGGAAATATTTTCATAACCTTTTTATGATTCAGCTTGCAATCGGTTAAATGTAATGACAATGAGGGTTATAATAATATTGAGTGTATTTAATTTTACCCATGCAGCTTTCTAAAAGAACACAACAATTTATTTCCAACGTTTTGTTTTCTGAAAATGAAACGTTTACTCGAAGTCTTACATCAATAACAATAAAAATAAGTGCAACACTGGAAATAAAGCATAATTGAAAATAATGTGAGTTGAAATTGTTGAAATTGGAATTTCACTGAAAAACTTGTCTAGAATAACGAGTAAATGTATCTAATGTAATTTTCATATGCTATTACTAGATACCAACCAACCACTCATTGTCGTTTTCCCAAATTGAGTCGTGTTGTGGTTTTGTTAAATCGCATGAGTGTGTTTCCAATTGTTATTGCAGATTTCCCTTTGGCTATCCGCAACTGTACATTGTTAGCTTTAGTTCTACAAAACTTCCCTATCCCACGTAAATCTAGATTTTGAGGGATCAGCACAGCAACTCATCTCTCTTCTTTTATGGCCATTCAGATTTATTATCCTATTCGTAAAGTCATTTTACGTCACATTCCCACGCATCTTTCACCATGTTCCCATTTTACTGTAATAAAAAAAGAAAAGTGTAGTTTTCCCTTATTTTGTAAAGTTGTCGTGTGATTAGATTTACAAATAAAATAATGCATCCACATTATTTCCAAGAAGTGAATGTGTACTTTAAAAAGTCCATTTCGTAAAGTGATAACTGCAAAATCTCAGATTCATCTTAACGCTCCAAATTGTAAGGTAAAAAAGTAAACTGCATTTTTTGTACTATTTTTCAACATTCGCTGGCTTTTCTCGGTTTTTTCAGGTACACCATGTTTTTGGTGCCAGGCATTTCCTTTTTCGATTAAAACAACCAGTATTTTGTCCTGAGGTGAACTTAAATAGTATAAATAGACGAATTACAAAAGACAATGGCCTTTTTTCAGAAGTGAATGACCCAAGTCACCAATTCCTTCATATTTTATAACGAAATTTCATCCTTTTTATTCTTGAAGCTTCAAGGTCTGTCACCATATGTCATGTATTGCCACGTGACTGCTTTAATTGGGATGGTATGGTATGGTTAGTATAAGTATGCATGGTACTCATTAAAACGTTTGGATGATCTATCTTACTTTGATAGGTTGTGTTTGTAGGTTTGTAGGCTTGGCTCATCAGATTTAAAAAAAAATAAATCCAGGTTTCTGGAGAAAAGGGGTTAACATTCAACCCTATCATGGTCAAGTGGTACATATTGCACATAATTTCTTCACTTTTTCCACAAAATCTGTAGTAAATTTACAATATTTCCCTGAACACAGAGCTGAATCCGTGAATGTGGTACAAGAGTGAATCCAACTTTCATGTTCAACACCGTCCAAACTCACAACTCTCTCACACAACTTACTTTGCTTACGCTCTGCTAAACCCGTTAATCCTTTTTTGCTTCTTGCCAACACACCCGCACTCCTTCCTGCCTTTTTTTATTTTTTCCATTTCAGTTGAGTCCGATTGTTCAAAAAAAAAAAAACTTTCCCGAATCTTGCAGACTTGTTGTCAGTGAGTAAAAGCAAATGAAAAGAAAGGTTTTTGGAGTTCTCGGAGCTGAACATTCTCCATGTCCTCTCCCACACGCACCCCTTTTTCTGGTGTTTTCGCCCTAGCTTTACTTTGCCTAAAACACATTTTAAAAAGGTTTCGAACACAACTTATGCAACACTGGATTTATTTTCAAATGTCTGCGACCAGTTGCATAAGGGAATTCATTCACATAACCAAGTACACTGTCTGCTTGTAAGCACACCAAAAGTCGTTTACATTTACCTGACCATTTATTATGCTGGATTTGTTTGAAAATTTGTGTACACGAGAGAAAATACCCAGGATACTGTTACTTTTCTTGTTACTCTGATCACACATATTTTTTTTCTCACAACCTGCATCACTCGAGTCAACCGAGAGGCCATAGAGAAATGCTATAAAATGCACTTTGATTTTACACTGTCTTCACTTTCTCTTCTGTGTACTTTTTTATTTAACTGGCTCTACTTACTTTAAAGACTGAAATTTCCTCCTGACGTTGGGGAAAAAAATCTCAACTAAATTTATGAAGGGAAACTGGTCTGTTACATGCCTTTTGTAACAAATCAGCACTATAGAACCATTTTTCCAAAAAAAACATCCAGTCAGGTAAATAAACTGGTGTTTGCACTTGTTCAAGAAAAAACTCTCTTTTATAGCAACTTTTTCAATTACTGTGCAGACACCGTAAACTAGCCGAACACCAACGACCCTTGCTTTTGTTACTAACATTAACTTTTTTTGTAAAAAATAATGTACTTTACTTCCCGGTAAAAATGTTGTCAACTTTCTTCTACTTGTTTGTCATACGCAAATATTATACAATAAGCTTTTCACTCATATTTTAATGTTCGCAGACTTAACACGGTGATTACTCCTCTTGTTTTCATTATTACTACGCAGTATAGTTTGTAGTTATAATCATCATCAGCATCTTTTATGTATGCTTGTGTGTGTGTGTGGCCAAGGTGAAAGAAATTTATAGACAGTTTGACTCGCTCTCTCAGACTTTCCATTTAAATAAATTTTTGGGATGAGATGGGAAGTGAATTGGAGTGTGTGTAATTTTCGCATTTTACGTATACCTGTGTTGTGTGTAGAGGAGCAACTATGAAACTAAACAAGAGAAGCTAACTTCACCAAAGAGACTGACAATCAAGCACGAACGAAGCAAGTGAAACCGCAAAAGCATTAATAGTTCTCTTCGTGGCGCTAACCTCTTTCACAAACATAACATATTTCTCAAATTTTCCATTGTCTTCAAAAGTGCTGATGAGTTGACTAGAAGCAGAACTGGCATGGCATTGCGACTATTGCGAGTTTCAAGCAACAAAAGCAGCATTTTACACCTGAGGAATACTTGTAGTGAAACGTGTGGAGAGAATGTGAAATGTAAAATTTATTGTGTTAATGCGAACGCACTACACAGACAGAACAGCTTAGCTTTCAAAAACGGAATCTTTTCAAAAGAATTCTCTCAATAGGCACAAATTTTAAGCTGTGAGTTGGAGTGCAGCCGCGGAGAAAGCACAAGAGAAAATATAATGTGTAGAATATTAGCAGAGAGAAGAATGCGTTTTACATTACTAATGAACTACATAGCCAATCGACTACGTATACATACTGGTTTGCACTGCTCAAATAACAATAAATAGTGAAATGCATACAAAGTGCTTTCACTTCACTTTTACCAAAAAGTCTTTCAGGTCGTTTCCAATGCTGCAAATGGCATTTTCGTGGTGTTGGTTTTGTTTGTTGGATGGAAGGAAGGAATCCAACTCTACGATATTTTGCTCTCGTTTTCCCTCTCTCTCTCTCTCTTCTGTCTCAGACCAAAAACAGACAATAGATTCATAACACAATAGCCAGGTATTATGGTATTCAAAACTGGGGAAAGAAAATCATCATCGTTGCTTATGTATCACCGCACCATATTCTCTACTCTTCTTTCCCACCTATTAGAAAAGTAAATAAAAGGAAAAGTGACTCTAGAACTGGAGAAAAGTAAACAATAGAAACTGGTTGGAAAATATTTTAAGTTTTTCCCCAGCTCAGAGAACAAACTCTTCATATTTTCTGAATTACAAAAGAACAAAAGCAATTTTCTTCCAAGAAGAAAAATGAATATGAAAAGTGAAGAGATGTCAAGTGAAAGAAAAATCTCTCTTACAGAATGACATCCATACGTACTTACATCACATCATCACCAAAACTTACATCCTTAACATTTCATCAGACCAGTTATCTTTCATTCTTCTTTTTTCATCGTCACTGTCTTGTCTTGTCTTGCACTGGAGAGAATTCAGACAAAATAAAAAGTTGGACTAGTTTGCAAACAATTTTGAAAAGCTTCAATTTATTTGAGATCAACAAGCATATAAACAGCACAAAACAAGTTTGAGGAAAGGAAAAATAGGCAGAGATGTGTAATCAGTGCGCGAGGGAACACCTTTGATGATGATCGCATGATGACTATGTATACACCACAGAGTCCATACCATATTTATTACAATGACATGACAGCGTCCATAGTTCAAACAACCGATTATGAATATGAATACCTTCACTTCACACCACAATGCTACCTGCTATCCTGCCCTGCTACCACTTTGGTTTGTGGGACAAGGGAAAATTCCCGAAAAAAGACAAACATATAATAGACTATTATTATCACCAGTGCCACTGCTTGTTATCATGATAGCATGAGTACAAACCATTTATTAAATTCAAAATAGTTGCTATCTATGCTGCGCTACTCCTTTTTAAAGCAAGGTATCCAAGCTTCAACCCATTTATTGTCAATTGTCAACCATATGCACACATGAAAGCTTTTTTTTTTCAAAAGTACAAGACACACGAGTTAGCATACAATAAAAAATATAATGGTCATGCATGCTCGTGCAAAAAGTGAATAACAAAGGAAAAAAGAATTAAACGTGGGCTTTTAAGTGTTTATGCGCACTACCAACTACTCCAGAGAACTATCATCCGTTCATATTACACACATATATACCTATCATTATTATATTTGAACACCTGTGACCTCTATTTTAGATGAGTAGGTATGTATGTATGTTTGATAAAATAAAGTTTTTTTTTGGAGAAATGATTATGGTAATGGGTGGTAGGCATTTAAAGAGTAAGCAAATCCGCATAATAAAAAGAGAAAGTTTCAGTTTACTTGAGTTTTTGTGCGTGTTTATGTGCTCGTAGCACATTTTTTTTTGGGTAGATAAAAAGAAGGAGAAAAAACTTCTTTGTTTTTTCCAACTTCACGAATGGCACTTTGCATTGTGCTGGAAATGACGTTACATGATAGTTTTTTAAACACGAAACAAAAAATGAGCATGTCAATTGATGTTTTTTAAAGTTTCACTGAAACTGAAATGAATAACAGGATGCACGCACACACCTGATGAATATTGAAAATTAATTGTTGAAATCCAGACTTTAATTTTGATAACATTTTAACTCACAATTCATTCTTTTATCTATACGAAGGCTAACAAGACTCCCACAACACATAACGATTAGTAATTAATTTGATCCACTTGATAATACTAAAAACAATTCATTGAAATAGCCGCATTAAAAAATCATAAAAAAGGATCCGTTCAACTGCTTCCATTCTTCTCTGCATCCAAAACATGACACCTCAGCGCCTGGCTCCATTAGCTGAGCCGTTATCCCCATCCTTCTGCTTCTGAGGTTTACCAAAGAATGATGGAACATTCCCAGTGAAAACGTTAGGCTCACCCTTCTCTTCAAATACTTGAGCTTCGGTGTAACCTTCCGAGACATGCTCATCCTCATCATCTTCTTCCTCCCGAATTTTATATAGCCGTAATCCAGCATCCTCTGGGTCAGGGCTGGCGTCTTCAGAGTCACGCCCGTTTCTATGCCCAGGAGCTCCTTGAGAGTCTCGCACATTCCTAGGCACAGCTGATCCTTGAGAGTCTCGCCCAGTCCTAGGTCCAGGTGCTCCACGGGAGTCCCGCCCATTTCTAGGCCCAGCGGAACCTTGGGAGTCTCGCCCATTCCTAGGTCCAGCTGCGTTTTGGGAATCCTGTCCATTTCTAGGCCCAGGTTTTCGTACGTAGGCTGCCCTCGCCGGAGAATATCGCTCCTCACCCTCCACCTCCTCCGTCTGCTCCTCAAGCTCATCTGCTCCCGAATCTCGGCGACGTCGTGGTGGTCCCCTGTTGCGACGTTCTCCATCCCAATCCTCACGTCTTTCACGAGCGTTGTGAAATCCACGACCTGGAGGAGTTGGTGGTCCAATATCTTCATGTCGACGTTCCTCCATTTGTTCTTCGTAAGCGGTGATACCCCATTTTCGGAGCATACTGTATCTGCGCGCCTTTTCCACATGTGGTTTATCAATTTCAGGGAAATGGTGACCCCGGATGATTGGCACTTCATTGCTCAGAGTGATGATCTCAAGAATGCTGAATGCATACCGGTTCGCCATTAACAACGCACAGTGTTGAATTTGCAATCCATTCTGTAAAATCACAGCACAATAAAAAAGCAAAAAGATTTTAAAAAAATTCAAGTTAATATCAATGCTACAGCTTGTTTTAGAAATAGCATACCTTAAGATGATAAATGCAACACATTTCCTCAAAGCACCGATAATTATCCACATCTCGAATGACATCATCCACGTCGTCATCCGTGAGAAAAATTCCGACTGCGCACATTGGATACCTTGAATGGTACACAAATTTTCCAATCAAAGGCTTGTCAGGTTCGCGATGACGATTTGTCTTTGCGACAACTTTCGTCTGCTTCTGGAAAACTGCTCCAACAGCTTTTGTGGAACCCACACTTGCTTCCTTGGCGCCGTAATTGGTGCTCAAGTAACACCACAAATCCAAACTTAGGATTTTAACAGGAAGACGGTAGCCTGTAACAAAACACAAAATCAAAGAAACGACATAAATACACAGATCGTTTTACATTGTCAATTACATAAATATAGAACTTAACAATTTAACTTACCAGTCTTTTCAAAAAGCCACTCAAAGCACCGCTTCACTCTGACAAACTCGGAATCAAAAGCAAAAACGTACATGTTTTTCCCCCTCGACAACTTGATCATGTACTGAATAAAAGAAATAAAGTCAAATTAAAATTCTAGAAATACTGAATAATTCATCTTAACAACAGTAAGCTTTTGATGATATTACTAATTACCTTTTTCAAATAACTGTCTACAGTCATCATGGTGGATTCATAGTTTGCAAAATCCGGAATAGTGTCCAGTTGTGGAAGACCCAAATTTTCAGCAGTTGTGTTTGCTTCAATGCCATATCCTTGTGGAAGTTTTCCTAGTAATTTATAATTAAGAGGACAAAATTAATTTTAAAAAAGCTTTACACAGGATATTAATTACAATAAACTGGAATGGCAAGCTATAAAATAAGTTGTTTTGTCATCTTCTTACCTGGCTCAATAATTCGCGAAAAATTATCAATGACACCATTTTGCAAAGAGAAGGTGGACAGTCCGATTTCCGCCGGAATAAAATGCTCTGCATGGTCCGGCTCACAGTACAAGCTGAAATGACAAACGACAATGGGCTGCTTCCTCCAGTCTGTTTGTTCGAAAATCTGACAAACAGTCTTTCGTCCAGCTTCGATAATCTCATAGTCCGCTTCATTGCCCTTCTCAGGATTTTCCGAGATCTGTCTTGGGACTTGGTTTGGAGCTGCGCCTTGGCCACCACCACGGTTGGCACGTTCATTGTGCCTCTTTGCTTGCTCGGTAAACTTTCTCCTCTCCTCCTCAGGAAGATCCTGAAAACAATAAACAATGAAGAAGAAAAACACCATTAGTTAAATTGCATAAAAGGTTACCTAAAAATAATTTAAAAACTTACCTTCCAACCGTCAGCACAAAGTACAGCCAATTCATTCCGTTTTAAGGCTTGTCCTGGAGCCACAACGGACTTGACTGACTCCATATACATCACAAAGCCGTTGACCTTCGGCATTTTGAACTGTCTTCCAATCTTCAAATCTAATTAACTCAAGTTAATTAACTGGTGAGTGATTCGCTGGTAAAAAAGAGAAATGTAGACTTCCAATAACTTGTGGAGATCTTGGTTGGGGATTTCAAACAGACAAAATTGGAAAAAGAACAGTTTTGAAATAACCTCAGGAAGGACCTTCAGTTTCTCAGCTGAACCGTCAACTTTGAAGTTCGACAAAATGATGAGTCGGGAGCTTCACAAGCCCTGCCTTTTATACCTCTACAACCGGAAGTTGATTTCAAAACAGTTTCTAGACAAAGAACGAGAAAATTTTATGTCATTACTCTCACTAAATGAAAAAAAATGATTCTTTGTTCTTCGAGCTTCCAGTTCAAAGTTCAATAGTTGCAACCTTTTTTCACTTTAATTATTTGCATATTACAAAATTCCAAGAAATTTTCGGCTTTGAATCGACAAATTACATGCAAATCGATTCTGATACGACAAATTAAGTTGAAGAATACTCCACGAATGAATGCTAATTATTGCTGATCATCAGCTGTCATTTGTCATTACAAAAATCAAAGTGAAAAAACGTTGAGGTGAGATGCGGGAAACGTATTATGTAAATAAACTGAGCATGTTCCGAAAGGAAAACGTTTTGCCCCGCTTGACTATTATTACTAGTTTCAAGTTTAGTAATAGTGTAGTGTAGTGTCAGTAGTACTGACAACTGGAATCGACCGGATAGGAAATAAGAGGTGGTTGCAATAATGAACATTGAACTTTGACAATGGACTTTGAAGCTAACCAAAATTCAGTAAAATAATTAAGAGATAATTTAAAGTATAAAAAGTTTTAAAAATAAAACAAAAAGGTACATAAGTAATCTTAATTTAATTTTCTACAAAAATCGATTTATAATTTACAATGATACTTAAATATCTTAAAATTTGAATCTGAATGGATGTGAATACTGAAAAAAACATTTCAATACAAATCTACCCAAAAATCTGTCATCTTGAAATAGCCTGTCTATAGAAATTACTTATTGTACGTTGTTAAATTGTTACATTTTCACATTTTCACAAACTTAATATTTTTCTTCAACCACCTTGTTACACCATGTATTATCCGGACGTTTTCGTTTGTCCCTATTCTTCTTGCTCACTCAAGCGGAAAATGGATGCACATTGCTACTAGGTGGTCTGCAAAAGCGAGCGAAATTGCATTAGGGCAACGAAAACGTCCAAATAATATACACAGTAAGTTAAGACTGGATATGACAAGAGATAGTTAGATTCGGTCTTGATCATGATCATATATCAAGGTCCCATCACGAACATTTTTTCCTAAACGGCTGTTGTCTTTTTAAACTTATTTTCATGCGTGTTCAAAAATGAATATCCAACCTCTGTATTTTGTATGCATGTCATGTAATAAAAGGACAAAAGAAGAAAAGCATGAAATTTTTTCTCCACATATTTTACTGCATACAAAATAGAAATGTAAAAAAACGTCTATTGACTATTGACTGTGAACCGCGACTGCACTGGTCTGTGTTTCTGTCTGACTTTCACTTGTTCCTCTGCAGATGAAAAAAAGAGATGAAAAGAGATTGGATGGCAGAACACACCGCACCTCAGCACCAGAAAGAAGCAGAAGCCCAGCAGTCGGGTTTCGCTTTCTCCATCCACCTTCCACCAGCCACGTTCATTTCCTCTCTCATAAGTCATCTCAGGGGACACATGAAATAATGCAATTAAAGCTGCTTCCTCAAACAGCCCACATATACAAACGAAATATACATTACACATCATACTTTCCACTTTGTCAACTCTTTCCCATTTGAAATGACGTGACTGTGACATGATATGATGTAGTCACAAGACATATCGCATCGCCTCATCACAACATACATATTTGGATGAGAGAAGAAGGGGGAGGAGGAGGATAGGATAGATAGTTTTTCACTGCACCACTTTCATTTCTGGATGCGGATCTACGTCAAACTTGATTTGACTTGACTAAATACCTTTTTCCGCAGAGACGGAATCACAACCGCCACGAAGAACGATCATTATGATGACCTGAGTGAGTGAGAGAGAGATGCCATTTCATTTCTCTCTGCTCATTTACAACTTGTCCATTTCCAATTTCACTCACACCCTCACTTTCACTCATCCAAACTTGCTATTGCACAACTTGGTTATTAGCGGTTGGTCATTTGTATGTAAGTCCATTCCACAAATATTCCTATCCAAAAAAAAACGAGATGAAAAATCGGACTACATTTTTTTCTCTTTCCGCTTCATATTTCATCACATCACACCATCCATCCCAACATCAGCTTTTTTCTACGCACATATTTTTTTGTATGGTTGCTAGATGCGCGTTTCGAAAGTTGTCGAAAAGTTGGCAACTTTTTTGTGTAATGATTACTATGACTGTGCGATATGAGTAGACAAGACAGTCTATTAATATTTACGTCATTTGTTGTCCGTGTCCGGGAGTAATTTTTTTTCTGGACGATTTCCTGCGTAAAGTACGGATACATTTACAATTTTTCATTGGTATTTTTTTGGTATTGGTTGGTGGTATGCATGTTCAAGTTTTCCTAATTTCTTTTCTCTCGAAAGATAAAGGTCGTATTTTCTCCATTTATGGAATGTATACTGAAAATGAAGAAGAAAGAAGCTAAAAAATACAAAGAAAGCCGAGTTAATAGAGAGAAAGTTGTATTGTTTATTAGGGAGCTGTAAGCGAAGCAGATTCTATCATGTTTGTCTGTCTGTCTGTCAGCACGATAATTCAAGAACGCATTAACCAAATTCGTTCATGGTTGGTATGTGGGTCCCTAAGTTCAAGGAAAAGAAGCCTGTCGATTTTCAGCCCCATTGTCCTATAGCCCCTCATATATCATCATATCCTAAATGCTCGCATCACCCCAACTCTACTCCAGCAGCGAGCACAACTAACCATATAAAACTTGAC
>JAQIWN010002975.1:0-14186 GCA_034699025.1 Entomobrya cf. arborea Gr-Col-00668
CAGATTACGGCGACAAAATGTTGAATAAGTATTGTGATATAACGTTTTAAATGCGAATAGGGCCCTCTAATGCAAATAATCAAAGAAAATAGTTGCACATGTCAGCACGTACGGCCGGCCTAGACCGGCCCCAAATTTCTTCGGGCCGGGCAAGACCTCGCCTCATCTTGCTTATGACGGATACCCACTGTCAGTACGGTCACAGGTTAGGTGTCAGTCAGTCACCGGGCACCTTCCACAAATTCCTCCTGGTACAGGACATTGTTATGCTTTGTAACAGACTTTGACATGAACCCGCTAACACTTTTTGAGATGCTCGGATGGAGTGAGATGAGTAAAATGCATGTGTACTGTATATATTGAGTTGAAGATAATTCAGAAAATGGAAAATGTGCTTATTCGCTAGTCTGAGTGTTTGTAAACAAGTTACACAGTTCCCTGCTGAACGATCATATGGCTGAAGCCTCTTCAAAACCGGAACCCGGAGAATTAAGCTGTACAGTTGTTAAAGTCTTAGTTTTGGAATAAAATTACTAGTTCGGGGACTTAATAATTAATTGTGGGATATAGCTCAGTTGCTCTTACCAAGCTGTGCAGTAAAAATAAGCTTCGCGAATAGGTAGAATTCGTCGGAAAATGGTGTCAGTTTTGTGCAGAAATTTTCTCCAAATCAATGGGTATAATAGTATATTTAAAGATTCGTTTGCAATTTTCATATCTTTATATTAATTGTATATAATCGTGTGATACGTTAATAATTATGCTTTTATAAAATAGGTCACTGTGTGGGATCGGTGAATCAAAGATATTACCGGTTAGCACTTGTCTTATGGGAATGTCACCAGTGAAATGGATATCAACGTCTCCTTGCTTATTGTAAGACCAGTTTACCGTGAATCAGTTATATATTTTCAGGGGAAGGTATAAACGAACATTTAACTAATTTGATTCTTCTTTTGAAATGTAAAGAGCTGAACCCCTTAAAAAGAAGAAACGTATTGACCCAATGGTAATTAAAGCTCGGGAGGAAAGAAGGAGGAAGAAAATTGAAAAGCAGATCAGAAAATTAGAAAGGAATGAACGACAAATGAAACCACTGGAGGAGCTGGAGGTTCCTGTTGCCATTATAGATCATTACCAGTATGTTCCCTTACATTTTTTCTCTACACGAACAATACATTGATTTTGATTAGTTGATTTGTTTGATTTCACGGTAATCATTTTAATTGCTCTTTACAGTGAACGGGTACGAAAGGGCATAGTGGTTTCACCCGAAGAAGAGGAATCACGTTGGCTGCTTCAAAAGGAGTGGTCCCGTTATATGTTCAATGTCAACAGTCACGAATTAAGGATGATAGACAAGATTCTTGCAAGTCAGCATAAAGCTTTAGAGGAATTAAGAAAGGAGTCCGAGGAACTTTACGAAGCGGCTATCAAATTAGATTTTGGTTATGTGCCATGCGAAATTAAAGGTCCAGTGGAGACTCCACCTATCAAGGACTATAATGATGTTGCCGAAGGGGATTTTATAAATATTTCTAGAAAATGGGAATAGAAGTTTTGTGAAGGGGAGGTTAAATAATGCATCAAAATTGTAGAATAAAATGTTTGAGAGTAACTTTATACGAAGTAAAATGTAGACTTATATTGACGATGATTAAAGTATACTTTTTGGAACTGGGTTTGTATTCACGAGCTTTTATTTTTTGCATAAGTTGTAATAAGTACATCTTTACTTAACTGCTGGCTGTGGCTACAGAGTAATTAGAGTATCAGTTATGTTGCCCGTATAGTGCAATGCTAAAATTAACGTTGAGCCAATTACTGTTGGTGTGGTATATGAAGTGCAAAAAATTAAATCGATCAATCGTATTTTTTTATTATTATAACTCATTCACAAAAAGTCAGCTCCACTGGGGAAAAAATTATCTCATCTCATCTTACCCCATCATATTAAGCTTAGAATTTTGATCCAATGCCTGCCTTGTGCCATGTGCTGTGGTAATAGATCTTTTTCGCAAATCCCTTCCCTTGATACAGTCATGCAATAATAATATAATCTTGCATGCAATTTTTTTTGACATAATTCCTCAATCCTCATCATTCAAAACGTGTTATAATGTTATGTAACTTAATGCATGCATGCCTTCATTAACAACTACAACCAAGTTACATATTAGCAGTGAAGTACACATCCAAATCCAATGGTCCAATTTCCAAGAGTAAGAGTTCCAAATGGTCCAATACGGAAACTATGAGTATAGAGGTGGAAGTGATGCGATTCGCAATCTATTTAGCAAAACAGTAGAGTTCTTGGTTCTTAGTCTTGAAAAGGTCTTGTGATCTTGTTTGCGTTGTTCTATCTAGAGATTATGCAAAAAAAGGTCTTTTTGCGTTGTTGCAACTTGCAAGCACCACTACTGCTACACAAAGCACATTGCGAAGAGCACAGTACAAACAGATGATTTTAGTGTGCTTTGAGATGTGTGTGCAAGGCCAGGTGAGTTGTGTGAAACAGTTTGCTAGTGCTGCGCTGCGCTGATAGTGATCATTAAATGATTTTTTAAACATTTTTTTTTTAACTATTTGACTTCTATTGAAATGGATCTATAAAAACCATTGCACTTTAACACTATTCCATTTCAGAAAATGCCAACGATGCATGTCCGGAAGTGACTGTTTTTGTGTGCAATGTAATAAATGAATGAAAATTAACCACGACCGTTTCACATAAAATCATCAGTGAAGTGAGAAATTAAAAACACTTGCTAAGAATACGTGTGCATCAACTTTCACAAGTCTTGCTAAAATATAGTGCTAAAATATAGTCATCCTCCAGATCTCCACTATATATAAGTAAGTCATTTATGCAGCATAAATTATGCCTTGCAAAAAATATTAACTTTGCTCTTTGTATGCCAGTCACTTTCATCAATCGTGTATATTTTTGGCTATTTTTGGGGTTCATGATTATGATTTGACTGTCTTTTCCTCCTCAGTGTGCCCATCTAGCATACTTTTATCAATAAAAAAGCCCATTCTTTTAGCGTTGGTAAAATTCCACTGGAAGTATACTGTAATCACATGAACATGGTGTCATGATATAGCACCCATTAATTTGTCACTAACTTTTTTGAGGAACCACTGCACTGGTACTAGTCATTGATTAAATTATTGATTAGCGAAGGAATAATGAAAACCGTTTATATACCTTGGGTTTTTACGTTGATACAGGTTAGTTTTTTGTGAATGCTTCAATTAAAGCTCAACTATTATATCTCTCATATGCTATATTCACCCGGCGGCGTGCTAAGCATCATATACTACCATACATAAAATATATGGGGGTATGCGATGCTTAGCCGACGCCGGGTGAATATAGCATATGAAAAGAACTATAAGTAGCTATGAATATGGAATATGATCAATTATGGAAAAACTCACCTTTTCATTTTGTTTTTTGACAAAGAGTAAGAAAGTGTAATTGATGTGAGTACTGAGTACATTTACATTGCATTGGAAGTATAAAACTGGCTTCTGTTCCATTAAAAAACGAGGAAGAGACCATGAGGATGCAAGCTTGTAAGCATTATTAGTAGGATATTTCCTCTGGAGTTTATAGTAAAAAACAGCGACACACAAGAAAGAAGATGATGAGATGATGATGATGCATTATTCAATATTTGACCACAAGAGTAGTATTCCATGATTTCCCCTAAACGAATGACGCATCAAGTACATATACATTGTAAACTACATACACATAAACTAAACTGCTTCGATTTGAACGATGTATCAACAGAGTTTTTAATTGCTTGCTTTGCTTACAATAATCACAATCAGTTGAACCAGTCATATAATGTATCAGAGTTTACAAGCGAAATCGTGTGTAGAAAGAGATAACAGAACAAAACGTAGATAATGGATGAACACCCCGTTTTAATGATAATGGCTGTTCAGTGAAGACTTGATGTTTTTTTATCTTGTTCTTGTTATACTGTCCCTCGTGAACTTGTTATACTAAAAAAGCAGTTTTTCTTGTACATAATTATTAAATTTTCACGTGTGCTTGCAAAACAATTTGTTGGGAAAAAATCGGAGCTGCAGTGTAAGCAGTTTTAAATAAGGCTTGCATGTAGTCAAAATGGGAATGCTTTCAAAAATCGTTGTTTTGATATAAAATTATTTTTTGATTGCAGTTATGGCTGCGGGTGGAGGTGGTCGTAATTACGGGAGCACAATGGACAGAGTGCCAGACGTAGGTTTTTCTGGTGGGCCGGGTCCTTCATCAGGCTTTTTTGATGATGCACAGTTCTTTCGACTGTGTGACACCATTGCGTCCAACATATTCCAAATTGGAAAACATGGTAAGTAAGAAATATTTATGGATAAGAGTCAGACAATGTATTTTGTATTTTAGATTTAAGTAGAATATGTGACCATTGTCAATGCTTGTTCTTTGTTTAATGACAGCTACAACACTGGAGAAAACTTTGAAGACAATCGGTAGTCGTAATGATTCAGACACAGTTCGCGATTCTGTTCACGTGATAACAAAAACAGCATTAGGAACGATTTCAGATACAACGCGTCAGGTTAAAGAAGCTACAGTTCGTATTCAGAAACCAATGCAATTTCAGGGAGGCTCTGTGAGCAATGACATTAGAATGAGGGTGACGCGACTGACATCAGATTTTCAGCAGAGTGTACAAAGGTTTAATAGCGTTCAAAAACAAATAGTTGCGAAAATGAAGACCACAGCTTTGCCCACAGCGAACAATGCAGCTTTAATGGATGAGGAGAGTCAGCAACAAGCTTTGATAGAAGCGGAAGCTGCACAACAGGCCCAGTTGCGTCTTCAGCAGCAGCTTGAATTTGAACAAGGGCTTTTGTTGGAAAGGGAAGATAGGGTGAGACAGATTGAAGCCGATATTGTAGACTGTAATGATATTATGAGGGACCTTGCTGTGCTTGTCAATGAACAGGCTGAAACCGTTGGTAAGTAATGAGATTGTAGAAAAACAACTAGGATAATGCTAATAGTGTATATCAGTTCCAGGACAAAAAAAAATTAATTCGCATGTACTTGTATTCTAGAAACTATCGAGGGACATGTGCAAACAGCTTATACTGAAGTTGAAACTGGAAGGGAGGAATTGCAAAAGGCTGAGATTTCGCAGGTACAGCATATCTGTAATGTATATTTTAATGCTCAGTCTGATGGTTAACCTTTTTATGTTACATGAAAAATATATTTTTAAATTGTAGAGAAAATACAGGAAGCGGCTGTTTTGTCTACTGCTGGCTGGATTTATCATTATGGCCATCGTAATAATTATCCTTGTAACGCAGTTAAAAAGTTAGTTTCGTGTTATTTGATTCAGTTAACTGTTGAAAGTGCCTATAATAGTTATACTTAAATGATTGTATATAGTTATTTAGCTAGATATATAAATAGATTTAAAAACGCTATATTTGTCGATATTTCACTTACTGTTTCTTGTACTTTATAATTAGGTTTAGATAGACAATGTGATACGCACTTTTTGAGACCCACGTGAGGTCTACTTCATTGATGTTTGAAAAAATTACTTGATCTGATTTGCTGAAATTTTTTTGACCCTTCTTGAAATACATATAATTTTAACATTCCACTTAGTCAAGTAATTTCATTCTGTCTAACATTCAAAAATGAATTTTGGTCTTCGAAAATTTTGCTCCAAAAATCAAATCACTAACAATAAAATGTTTGAAAAAGATAACTACTGTTTTATAAATTTATTTTCGAGGATGGACTAAAAAATGAAATAAGATTAAACTTTGAATTCTAGCAATTACTTTATTATTTTTCATTCATCAACAATTAGAAGGTATAAGGGTAATTATATATCATATATCATGTACATACAGGTCCCCATACAACCGTTCTGGTGCGTTGCGCTGAAATTTTTTAAAACTATAATAAAAATTTATGTTAGTATCTTATATAAATCATAATAAATTGTGTATCCTATGCCTTATCTAAACTTGCTCACTACATTTCTTTAGACAAAAAGTTAATATTTATCAATCTTTTCGATTTGTGGGCGACATGCATCAGAAATTTTCAATCACAAAGTGTGCTTACATATTATCAGTTAGTACGTACTCTTTCCTAACAAATACATTACATATAATCGCAGTACTTATTATTTAAAAGCATATTTGATAAAATACATTGTAGAGGAGTATAAGTGTTCGGCGAAACTACTGTAACTGGAAAGTACATAGTAATATTTTTGTCGACATTCGTTTTTAGTATGATAACCTACTAACAATACGAGCAAAAATTTATAGAAAAGATAACCTTCTTTCGTGTGTACAATCGCTCTGTCTGTCCGGAACCTACTAATAAACGTTTACTAAAAAGTTTTTTTTTCTATCACGTTTTATGTTTTATAGTCAGATTACAGCAGTGGTTTGAGAACACTCTTGCCCCATAAACATTCACAGTACGTTTGTACAATAGTACTCTATAAATTATGTATTTCTACTATACTCATAAACCAGAATTCCTAATCATCAGTTGACATAACTTTAATTATTAAATGCTTTACAATACAATTTGACTTATATCTTTCCCAGAAACCCTATTAATCTTGAACTAAAATCATTCACGCTGTAACACTGAATTTCGGTCGTGAGTCAGGCATGTTCGTTTCGATAAAATTGTCCGTCCATTTTTATTAAATAAGTAAAGTATCTACGTAATTTTCTATTAATCTGCAAGATATATGACCAATTTTCAACTCAATAAATTTATTATATAGACAATAAAAGTGTATAATCAATAATCGCAAACTCATGTTTCAAGTCTTGGTGCATTTACTGTACGTAACTATATTGCTTTTGTATGAAAGAGTTAATATTTTATTATATTAATCAAAATTTAATCGTCATATTTTTTCGAGATATTTTACAATGTGAAACACTAATTTGTTATTTGAACTAGTGGTAAATTGTCCCGTTCTATCTAATATTTTTTAAGTAGTGGTAATTGTTGTACGTTAAATGTTCGAAACTATTTTACTGTTCACCTCAAACGTTCTCTGGATACTGAGTTTTAGTAATACGAGGTGGAACCATTTTTGCTGTGGTGGAGTTTCTCCTTTGCGTCCTACTAACAGTTGAAGGTGCAAAGGAGAAAGGTTTCCACAATTTGTGCTGGTGTGAACTTGTCGGTTTTGTTTGTTGTTTGGCCCCCGCTTGGGACAAACCTGAAGTAAGGCTTGATCTACGCGAACTACTGTAATAAACATCTTGATTTTGGTTTGGATCGTCGTCTTCGGAATGATGCCTTCGTCCATGCATGTTATAGTTGAAGTTTTCACTTGTCCTGGATAAAGGAATGCTGTACTCCCCAATTCCACAACTAGAGCCACCAGGAATAGATAAACGAGGAGAGGGTGATCTTTCTGGTACTAAGGTTGTGGTAGAGGTAGCTGGGCTTAGGCATGCAATGGAATGGCGTGATGGTGAATGGAAAGGTGAAGAGCGGGGAGAAGGTCTAGGAGAGGTAAAAGGAAATTGAATGTGGCCAGGTCGGGGAATTGGGGAGTTCCCCGAATGTCATACGATCGTCCCTTGTAATTGTAACGAAGGTGCAGATGCCGTACAGTCTTCTGGTGGAGTCACTTCTAGACCGATACCCCCATTAAGGGTGAGCCGAACAGGATGATTTGTTGGTGGAATTCCAATTTCTTCGTAGGATGATAATCGTCTGGCACTTAACCCGAGACCTTGACGGAGTGATGAGGCACGCCTCATCAAAATATCGTCAGTAATGTTTCCAACGCGTAAAGAGTTGGACCGTGGTCTTCTAAAGTTAAAGATAAGGAAAGTTAAAGTAAGGTCAACAAATTATATTGAATTCTATCAATTTAAAGTGTCACTTTTAAACTTACACGCTGGGGGAATCTGGTAATGACAGACTATTGCTTTTGCTGACGGGAGCCCGAGTTCCATGAGGTGTTGTAGCACCCGTGCAAACAAGCGAACCTGCTGACGACCTGCGTCTGTTTGGTTCCACTCCTGACACGGTTCCTCTTTCTCCATTGCCACTTTGCGAGAAGAGATTGAACCCAAGTGGTTGTCCATCTCCATTTCCGTTTATCCCCATACCTGACACGCAACTTAATGTAGATTTCCTTCGAGAATTGTGCCGCTCAAAGGTCTTCTGAGCAGAGAAAGGGCTTGGTTTAATGAGGTAAATAATATCTCCTTCTTTTAGCTTGAGATCGCAAGACGGATTTATGATGACGTAGGATAATGAGCTTCTCCTCTCAGTGAAATGAAATATTGTATCCCCAAAATTGGGCAAGCCAAGACTTTGCATTCTAGACCGAATCATGCTTGCGATTTCTGCCCTCTCAATTAATTGTACGTGCGTGTCTTTGGTGTTGGAGTCATCATGCACGGCAACGCTGAGGTAAGAGCTCCTCTGAGTGCTACATCCTCCGAGGCAACTTTTCGGAATGTTGATTTGTGGAATGAATGACATGTTAGCCGTACCCGACTTGGGCGAAGTGGCGTCATTATCATTTTGTCCTCCTGTTCCAAGTCCGTTTCCGGGCTCTGTGCCAGGAGTACCAGCCTCGCTGTGAGATTGGTCCCCTGTGTCAAATCCATCTAACGAATCATCGGCGGACGTGTCTTGAGTTCTGTATATCCCAATTGGAATTTCACACGACGTGGAACAGAGCTTCTGGTAGAGACGACCATATGTCCGTATCCAGAGATCGTTGTGAGTTATTTCTCTCTGTAAAAAATAATTACTAGTTTTAAACGCACGTTTGCGGTACTTAATTGCGAACATTACAAAACACCAACGACCTAATCAGCGATCACCATGTTTGAGCACAATATGTAAAAAGTTGGGAAAATCTCAGGAGAGAAATTTGTACTTTCACTTGACTTGAACTAACTCATCAGACAAGGTAGAAACTTGCACGAAAGATTTATGCGGTTTACGTTTGGGATCAAGTTCGCCATTACACTTCATGCATGATAGGAAAAGTACAAGCCAGAAGCCTTGGGGCGATACGAAACTACAAGTCTATTGGGTTGGGACTACTCGTATAACTGTTATACATATTGTGTATTCATTAATAAATTATATTTATTGCTGCTCGTAGAATAGGTCAGTCAGAATGTATACCTGAACCCTTCTTCGAAGGAACAAATTGTAACTCTGTATCGTAAACTGTACTTACCGAGGTTAAAAACCCAGATCCGGGAGCTTGGTCGATTCCAAGAAGAAGTCGGACAAAAGTGATGAGATAATCCTTGACAAAGGCCTGGTAAAGAAGTGTATCCAGCATTGAAGCTGAGAAAACACTTCCAGCCGCAAATGGAAGTCGAAACATGTAAGAGATGTGTGAGCCCCTTTCTTTCTCCCGCTGGAATATAAAAAGGCAAAATTGTATACTAAACCGAAAGACTGCGGTGCTGTGGTGAAGACAATAAATATGTCTGCATGGAGGTCATAAATGCATACTCCTCAAATAGAGAAGCGAGAATTTGTGAATTATAAAACAATTAAGAACAGTGTATTACATCACTACACAGCGTAATGTAATCACCCACGTGAAAGACGAACATTTAATTAGTGAAATTAATTGGTTCAAGGTGTATTTTAACTGTATTACCTTTTCCATTTTGGATAAATGCAGGGCATATGCATCATGAGCTCGAAACTGCATAAATCTCATGTTGCTGGAAGTGGACAGTTCTGTCACAATTTTTATGTGTGGGAAGAACCGGAACATGGTTTGCACGGCACAAATAGTGTTACAGTCTGAGAGAGAGTCTTCTTCAGCAGAATTTGACAGCTCTTTATTGACAACGACGACATTTTCAGCCAATGTGATCCCGGCGCGAAGAAGGTCATCTAAGCAGTCAATACTGCCGAGCATCCAGTAGATCATAGGAAAGTAAGATATTGCATCAAGGAAGGCAGGATCTGGACGTCGCTCTAACAGTAGAATTATCGGATTCAATCTGGATTTAGGCCGGAAATGGGCACGAAGTGGCACAATAAAATTGTAAATTGCTGTCGAGGCAAAATCTGCTGCCAAGATTATTGTACTGTTTTGCCAGTTGTAATCGTACGCGTTCCGATGTACACAATGTTCGCACGCCTGTATTCCAAAAAAAATATTATGTGACAGAGACAAAATGTAAAATATTGAACAGGTGTGCTCACGTTGCTCAAATGTCATAAAAAATTCAAATTGAATTGTAGAAAGAAACGTAGACATTTTTGCACGTATACATAAAATTCAGGTGCGCTCATAAATTTGATGGTATCTCGGAAAAAATATGAAAGTACAACGTGCTTTCACTGAAAACAGTTTTAGTACAGATTTGTGAGAAAATATAGAGCCCACCCGAACGACACAGAGAGAAAAATTCTACGTAATAAACCTGCGAACTTATCTTTGTGTATATTTTTCATCGTTATCATATCATAGAAACATGACATAGTAAAGAATGTGCACATAAAGTTTCATGCGAAATGGAATAAGGGCTCATGCATATTGCACAAAATTTTATGTTACGACATGGCAGAAGAAACTCACTTGATTCTCACGTACCTGACAAAGCTGGAGACAACATAAAGGCTTTTTATCACGTAGAAGGTAGCAGAGAGTAGGGGTTACGCCGATATATGGAGATACTGGGGGAAACCCCTTGACAATTTTCTCTGAAGGTCCACCAAGCCAGGCCACTTCATCGTCAGCTTCATCGCCTTCTTCGTCTTCCTCTTCATCTTCTTCGTGTTCTTCATTGTATGTCTCATCCAACGAGCTGGTGTATGACTCTGGAACTGGAAGAATGCTCGGTCTCCGACTATCTGTTTCCCGTCATCATAAATAAATAAACAAAACATTTTGCTTGATTAGCATGAGTGCACAGTCAAGAGCAAAAGAATAGTGAGTGTGAGTATACATAATAATATGACGCAAACTTTCTCCAACCAAAAAAAAAGAGAAATTCAAGAAGAGTTTATGCATGGTAGAATATTATGGTTTTGATATGAATATATCTACTAAATTTTGTGGGCTCTTGGATATTCCCACGCCATTTTCACTTATTTGCTCTGCGCATCACACAGAACACATGAAAGTGAAAGCAAGAAGGATTCTCATTTTGATTATCTACGACAATTTTATAGCCAAATATCCGACCGTGCAATTTATTGCACTCAACTTGGACACTGATGGATGGATAGACTGCTCAGTCATCATCATCAAGTTTGATAGACACAGACCAATAAAGTGAAGAAGCCAATCATAATTGCTCAATTACCTCGTCTCAGAGATGATGTTGGGGGTAGAAGCAAGTTGTTTTCTGTGGGTTTCGCCATTAAATTTAAATACTGCATGGCATTACTAGCCCCACCGCCAGGGGTTGGACTGGGATGTGGACTAAGCCATCCTGCGGTTGGTGCCTTGTCTGCCCCATTAGTATTCCCTGGCGTGAGAGTATTAACGCTACCACCACCACTTGGAATGGAAGGAGTGTGAACAGTCAAATAAGGGTTTGCGGTGTGACAATTTTCCGTAATTTTTATTTCACTTGTCCCCACTTCCGAAAGCTGAGCTGCCGAGGGCTCTGACTGATGTGGAAGTAATGCGCTGCTGGATGAACATGGTTGCTGCTGCGATGGCTGTTGTTCTGACGGTGGCCCTCCTGATGGTGCTGGTACTGTGGTTGCCCCCACAGTTTGACTACCAGCAGAATTGTCGTCAAAGTCAGAATTTTCTTCTTTTGTAATGCTGAAATAAAAACAAATGTCCGACTTTCTCATGATATGTCTTGGACCGGGGTTGAGCAAGATTGTGTCTTCGTAAAATTCTGGTAGCTGGGCAGGTCGGACTCCAATCAAAGCCACTCCATATTTCCGGTGAGCATGAAACGAAGCATAAGTAAAACTCTTGCCCTCATACTCCCCAAAAAATCGAGAGTCACTCAGGCGAATGTGGTAGATTTCATTTCCCGAACAGCGTCCATACAAACGGTGCCATTCCTCACGACTCGTTTGTCCTTCACTGTAAAATTATGACAGTCAAGTAAAACCCGTTCAAATACATTAATAAAATAAGCTGTGGGATAAAATGCCAATATCATACAGACACACACACACTCATTTGTTATTAACGTTACAAGACAAGAGTATATTTACGAAAGCTCTTTCCTACAAGATTTTTGTCGTGTAGCACTCAAGAATCTATCCTTCATCTCTGGGGACTTTCTCTTGCATAACAATCAGCCATAACACTGACTACATATTACAACAGGACATCATCTCTCAGCTTTACACGAAGAGAAAGTGGTGTAGGAGTGGTTATCTTGCACAACAGTGCTGTTGTGTTAATGCATTTTGAGACTCTCTCAGAATACCTACGACCCACTTGGTTTACTTTCACTGATTATGTTTCACTTCGTGTCTTTAGTCAGATGGATTTAAAAGGGAGGGTGAGAGTAGTAAGGGTAGCAGTTCAGAATGTTATATGGCCCAATAAAAATCATTGCTTTTTGCCACACATTAATGCAGGTAGGTATGGCTCAATAAAAAAGGGTATATATGGCATAACTGATGATAGTGATGATCATAGTCGTTAAACGCGATATTACCCAACAGTGAGTCGAAAGAGATTTGGTTGCTTTTTTGAAGAATGAATTTTAGATGAGTGTGTGTTATGTATAATATCAGAAAAGGGGAAGACATGCATTTGTGGCCCTTGTGAGCGTTTAGCAGTTGATCTTCATAATTTAAGAGACATCACATCGCAAATATCAGAAAAGGACAGAATTCAATTTTTATACTTACCGACCTCTCGACGTATGTAACAAAAGTGTGACAAGAGTAGATGTTCCAGGGAAGAGACAATTATTCGCAAGTAGAGCATACTTGAACTCATCTTCACAAACGACGTGCTCAGCAAATCTGACGTGGATCTTATTTTCAGGTCGGAATATTTGTACGTACTGGGGAACACTTGGAGCGTAGTCTTTTACGGCCCATGCTCGTAGAATTGTATGCTCATCAGCAGCCCCTTTATCGGCGTAGTTTCTTGCTGCAAGAATAAAACACGCTTCTGCCTCTCCCATTCTTGCCCTCATAAGATCGGTGTCCTTAAGACAGGAGCCTTGAATATAAATCACACGTTGCGCCCAAATTGGTACTTGGAGAATCATTCGCATTGTCGTATCAAGTTCCATTGGGGAAAGCAATACCACGTAGTAGTCCTATAAACAAATTACATAGTATTCATTGTAAAAAAATGTGCTATTTTGTACTAATGCAAGAGCATAATATTATACACCTAGCTTAGATTCAATGTATAATATTATATGTCTTATATGGTATGTCCTTGTCATTAGGGTGTACTTTTGTAGTAGAGCTCTTCAATTTGAGAAGTTTTAATAAAAATGATACTTTATTGCTGGGCCACTAATTATTGTTTTGTGAAATCACATTACTTAGACTGTATGTCTTTTGTCTTTTGTGCCAGCACAGTATTGGCTTAGCTAATAGGAGAATAGTTAGAAATGTGATCTCAAAGTCTACCGTTCATCATTACTGTTACAAGATGGGACAGGGGAACCTTTGTGCCTTTACTTGCAGAAACCCAATATTTTTCAGTAAAAATTGAAGCGAAAAATGTTCATTTTACAGCTATGTATACGTAACCCAATAAGATTTTTTAGGGAACTGAAAATATGATATCATCATCACTACCACCTATGTATGTAAACATATTCAGTAATTCTGTTTTTTCCTATCACATGGCTTTATTCTTACATGTAGGCATCTATACTTATGCAATTTATTTCAAAGATCCGAAACAATTTTTTAATGAGCTCTGTGATTTTTATCATCAAACAAAATGGTAAATAATCAGTTACATGATTGTACTCACATATACATGAGTACATGTATTTTGTTATGATTACAAATGAGATCTGTCCTTTTGTATTGAATAAGTTTAAAAGCAAATACATGATTACATAGGTATACATGTATTTGCTTTATACTTTTACTTTGAAATGATGCCGTCCAACCAGACCTGCTATCGACCCTCCTTAATCAGACAATCATAGTGTTGTCTCGGCCCCTGAATGTAAGAGGGAGTCAACGG
>JAQIWN010002976.1:0-14184 GCA_034699025.1 Entomobrya cf. arborea Gr-Col-00668
TGGTTGTTTTAGAAAATAAGTCAGAAATGAACATTGTCTCAATATTGCTTGTGATATCGACATAATAATCAACAAGACCAAATAACACATGAATAGTATCAGAAGAGAAAGTTGCTATGCAAGTCAACGGGGGAACGGAGTACGTCAAAAGTGAACGACAACTTCCACGAACGAATAGCCCTACAATTAGCCTTATGCTAATATCATGTTCTTGTTGAATGTTGATGATTTAAAAAAATTTGAAGTGATTATCGATGATAATGATTAATGATAAATCGATGAGGTATGCAGTTAGCATTAAGATAATAATACGTTATTTTTAAATTTATTTATTCAGTGCAAGATGTCGAGAAAAACGGCTGTTTATAGATTTATAGTAAAGTTGCAGCTTATTTTATTTTCAGTGTAGTTATTTAACGATTGATATTATTTTAGAATTCGATATAAATTCTGCATTAAATTACTCCATTCAAACAAACCAAAATATACTACGATTCCATCTTAAAATAGCTCAATTAGCCCCTGCTGCTGCTGTGGTTTAAGTAAAGTTGCATACATACAGTAATATAATTCTAATAGCTAATCTAACCATATATTTTTTCGTAATAAAAACTAACAAATTACCGGTGAAAAAATCAAAAATAGGAAAACAATAGCTCAAGTTCAGCCACTCTAATAAATTACATATCACAGCATAAATAAAATGTCTTCAACTCAGATCACAAATAATTTACTAGACTATAATATATATTAGCTCATTTTTGTGGTATGGCATCTTAATAAATAACATTTATTCAATCTGGAATACTACAATGAAACTCATTCGAAACATTCAGCATAATATGTAATTAATGAATCGTGCATATACAATATAAAAGGTGAAACTGAGTTGCCAATTTTGTTTTTATACCAAAAGAAATTAATATTTTGACACTATTGACACGTACAGTTATACTATGGATTATGGACTAAAATATCAGCCTAATGTTATTTTTCAAATATTTGAAGATGAACTTTGACAGTTATTTCTCCAGACTCAACTTCATGTAGGGGTAGTCTTTTAAGTAATGGCGTCTTCAAATTTTTCGATTCTTCCAATATTTTAGAAACGGCTACTTCAGTTCGTCCTAGAAATTCTGCATAAAAACCATGAAGTATGTATGTAATTTAATTCATTGGTCAAGACATCTTAGTAATATTTTTTAATTGCTTTATTCACTTACGGTTAGGTGCAAAGTAGTCTCTGTCATACACAGTAACGCACAAAATATCTTCATGAAGATCCTTAACCGAGAACTGCATAGAATCATTCCATTTAGGATTTAAAGTTGCTCTTATAACCCGTGTTCGCTTTATCTCCGACCCCAAGCTTACTTCACAGTATGGATCACTTTTACCTGTGCACCGTTCCCAATGAAAAAGTGAGATTTTTTTTTACAATATATACACTTTAGTGCACTGATTGTATTTGAAAGTGTGTAGGAATTGAAATTTTCAAATTGTTCGTATTTAAGCATATGAGTGAACAAGCAAAATTTTGTACGTATCATAAAGTCATTCATGAATAATATAAAATATAGAAGCGTTACAAGGCCATTTAAAGCGGAAAAAAAAGTACCGTTCGGATCGCGGTTTGCTAAAGATTTTCCACCTTGCACCATCACCTTTAGCATTCCCTTAGGTGGTCTACCACGTACTGTACCAAGGTAGGATAAAAGATTAAAGATTCATGCATAAATTAAATAAAAAGGGAGTTATAGACTATGTTTATATACAGGCAAATACAACATAATTATAATTTTCGTGTGAAATGGATAGTGATGAGTGATGATGTGTTAACTGAAAGCTACGACCAAGACGTTGACGCATCAACATGCAGTAAGTACGTACGTAGATTAGTTCAGTATATAACAAAAAGTACCGATAGCGCGACTAAATATTTACAGGTTAATATCAGTCATAAGAAAACTTTTTCAATTCTAATTATTGTGGATTAGTGTGAAAAACTACAAAATCGGAGGATGTACTAAAACTTCTTATTTCTTACCGCTTGCATCTCTGTCAGCTAAATTTATACCTTCCATAATCACGACCATAAGTCTTCCCACAGCATTATCTTTTTCTATAATTTCATTCATTTTTAACACAAGGTACTTATTACACCTGACATCAAGGTTTCGAGTGTACGTAATAGATTTTCATTTCATAATTCAATTAATCGAAATTCGGAAGTTAGAGATGTCAACTTTATGACAACTTACTAGAACGCTGCCGCTGTAAATATTGCTGTTCAGTTTTTAAATATTTGCTTTTTGCTTCCTTTATCTTGTTAACCCACAGCCTTCTCTCCGATACCCCAGGTGCACTGACGTACATCAAACCAGATTTATTGTTTTGTGCTCCAATAGCAAAGTCATTTTCAGTTTGCATGCCTTCTTCTTCCACAACTATTTCGTTGAGAAATATGGGCTGAAGACAAAAAAAAAAAAAAAAAAAGATTTATAAAAAAATCATGTGCGACTAATTTTTGCACAAAAAATAATCTAAAATCAGCTTACCTGTCTGTAGATCTTAAGTTTTAAACTCTTATGACGTTCAAACGAAAATGAATCTTGGTTAAGAAGTTTACTGGGCTGAGCAAGTAGAAGGAAGTCGTTGAAAAGAAAACCCACGAGTTCCTTCCCACTTTTTGTCTGCAATGTGCAAATATGAGATTTAATGAGATGGATCACATTTTTATATTTATATCAAAAATACCTTTTTCAAAACACCGTGATGTAAATATTTTCTAGGCCCCAATGCGTTTGTTAATGAATTGAATATTAGCCTTTCTTCCAAGCCTTCACAATTTATGTGGTTTTGCATCCACTCGAGTCTGTCTGAATTTTCCTTTTCCCTGACACCTTCATTCACTTGCGCGCAAAGTTCCTCTGCTTTAGCAAGGGCTTCATCCAGGTTCTGTCGATCAGGGTGATTTTCAGGTGTATATTCCATTATCTTTACAATCAAATAAAAATCAGTACGTTAAATTTAAAGAGCAAAACAATTTTTGCACAAGTACTTATGAATGTGAGTGTACCATCATCATACCTTCTTTATTAGTAGCGGATATTTTGTTATTCTTTGCATTGGTTTAATGAGAAAAGAAATCAAGGGTAGATTCATCGTATCTGGATGTGCTTGACATTTCTTGCAAAATTCTCTAAACTCTGAAAACTTTTCTGTTTTATATTGGATTAACGCTGAGGAACGCAGTTGAGCACTGCAGAATCTTATATAAATATTCAAAGATGGTATCTACGAAATATAAACAACGCTAACGATTAGTGAGTTTAATTCGTTTTAGGATTAGAAGCGTACAGTAGTACTTACGAAGCATACTTACATGTTGACAAAGAATATCCCCAATCATTAGTATGATTCCATTAATACATGTTTTCTTCCGGATAGCAAAAGATTTTAATAATTTATTGGTGCAGTCCATTAGGTCATCCCAATTAACAAAAATGGAAAGCCATTCTTCCTGAGTTACGAGACCGGATTGTTGTAAAGGCATCATAAAACACTATAAAGATGTTAAAACAATAATTTTCTACAAAATGTTATTTGCGATTTGACGATATCGCAATATAGATAGCTATAATTTTCATCAAGGCAAGAGAGAAATAATTTTTTAAGCATTATATTTCGATTAGTTATGAATAAATATAACACTTAATATACCTGTTTCACGATTTTCATATCGGCCATATAATTTTCCTCAGTGATCATCAATTCCTGAATCGACTCCTGCCTTTTGGCCTCATCCGTAGCAGCATGAAAAGAAAATCCATTACCGTTTGTTTGATTAACTGCGAAATCATTGCCGTTGAATGGATCACTATTGCTATACTTTGTATCGAAATTACTAAAGGGATCTTCAGTAAACTCAGGCCAAGGATCAACTGTACCTCGACCATTTGTACTTCCGTCATATTTATGTTCAGCAAAAACATCAGTAGCAGAAGAAGCGACACTTGTTCCCGTTCCGAATGGAGATGAAACTATAAATTAAATTAAGGTTTAAAATAAAATGCTCGAGACAAATAGTACTACTGTTTTATATTCAAATGGAAATTTTATTTCTTCTTAACTTATCATCATCATCATTATATACGTTTATTGCATTACGTTATAGGCATTGTATACTATCATGTACGTTTATGTTATCAATAAATAATTGTATGTCATAAATAGGAATATGTATCATTAATCTTTTTTTTTTCTTTACATACAATATATAATATCTATATTGTATGATACGCGCTCATCAATTTTATGTACCAGCTCCTTCATGGATGAAAGGACTTTTTAATTTTTATCTATGTAGGACCTGTGTGATAACGAATATAGTATTTTTACGTAC
The DNA here is from genome assembly GCA_034699025.1 of Entomobrya cf. arborea Gr-Col-00668. Lineage (NCBI taxonomy): Eukaryota > Metazoa > Arthropoda > Collembola > Entomobryomorpha > Entomobryidae > Entomobrya > Entomobrya cf. arborea Gr-Col-00668. The sequence continues at coordinate 4,406 of JAQIWN010002976.1, forward strand.
GTTATGAAGTTAATGACTTTATTTGTGTAACAACTTCTCTACGTTCATCCCTACTTTTTAATGCTTAAGCTTATTAGAATATTTTTCTTTCTTTTTTTTGCAACTACTTCTTAAAAGTTGTTTTACATGTAACAAGATTAATTGATTGTTAATAAATCTACCGATACATACAAGGAACCTCTATCAAATACAGAAACAGGAAGAGAGAGCGTTTAAAAAATTGCAGCCTTCATATTAAAATGTTTGATTTGTTTTTTCTTCAAGGCCTAGAATACAAATGTAGTTAGTGCGACTATGATTCAATTTAGCCAAAAAATCATTATGATTACGGTGTTGTGTTAGGTTAAATACAAGGCTCCGCACAGCTAAATTTCGCTTAAGCTTTCACTTGTGAAAGTACACTATTTTTTATTACTTCAATTCAATTCTAAAAATAAAAATAAAGAAGGGATCTTGTGTACTTTGGAGTGATCCTTCTTTCTTTATTCTTTAAATGTATTCCCGTCAAAATCTTTATAGTCTAAATACATACAATAGTCAATGTCATAAAGTCATACGCCAATAGCCACCCACTTCAATACAAAAAAATGATGATAATGGAAAGAAACAAATAGAGGCAGTGTCCTTGTTACGTAAATATTTGTCTTCTGTTTTATGAAAAATTTACAAAGGGAGATTCTCAAGTTAGAACAGATCTTACTTTTACTGAAATTTACATAATTAAATATTTTATGTGTACGACAATTTTTATCGATATGCCTGTGGGACATGACTGGTGTCGTTATCCGTGATTGTAAAATCATTAAATTTATATGAATTCTCTCTAGAAATAGTGCTACATTTTGGTCTACATACCTTTCCTAAACAATTCTAATTTGAAGAATATGAAATCCATACAGTTTCCGTCAGTATAGTTATTAACTTTAAAGACCATTCATCATTTACATTCTTACAGCTTACATAGCTTTCTGTATGTACTAACATATCTTGCGCTATTCTTATTTCAATATGTTTTTAAAAAGTAAATCAAATTTACTAAATAGCTTCCTAATTATATTACTAAAAACAAAACAAATCAACCGTAATTGTGTGTTCACCGTAAGACATTTTGGGTCGGGTCTATATTAGGCATCAGTACACAGGTTTTTATTTTAAACTCATCACAAACAAGATGCTGACTAGAAAAAATCAATCAATTTACACAGATACAAGGTGCAGAAGGGGAATTGATTTATATGCATTCACTAACGTCAAGCTAGTAGCTAGGCTTTTAAGTAAAAATTAACTAATAAAATGTTCCTAAAAACACTAGTCGTATCCAGACTAAATATTCTGTGTATGCACGTGATTATTACCCAGATTCACACGTGCAAATAAAATACTCTTCAGTTTCATTACGAATTAAAAAATGATAAACACTAATTTGATTTACTATGAACTATCCGAATTAAAATCACACACCTAATATCTTCCTATTTTGTATGACACTGCAAACTCAAGTCTTTCCTCAATCACAAAATAATATTTAAAAATATTTTCGCCAACAAGGGGTGCATATTTGGCTCTTATTGCATAAAATTACACGATAATTCTGTTCTGTTGATTTTGTGATGATACGTACAACTTACATATACATACAGTTGTGGAAGTACACTTATGGAATAAAACGTTCAATTATTATATATTTGCATTAAGCTTATTTTAGTTCTATCTAGTAAGATTAGGTATTGTGGTATTTGTGGTAGATTAGTTTGTGTTGATGATTTTCTTTCTCTGGTGGTACTTGTTCGTATGAACAAAGGAATTTGATGTGCAAAGTGATTATTTAAGTCAATTTATGTGTAAGAGTTTCTAAATCAAAATGTATTTTGGTGGGAACTGTCAAATGATTTTGATGGAAATGTAGCAAAAATCCACATTTCGCATACTTTGAAAACAAAATGCAAGGATATTTGCAACAGCTTCCATTAGAATGATTGGTTGTCTATTGTCTACAAAAACAGTATGTCATCTTCGTCTACATAAAAAGGTCTCCGAAGTTCCGACAGTTTCCAGCAAGATACACTTATCTACTACTGCATACTTTATAGTTTATAAATTATCAACCATGCTCTGAATTCTTAATACATTCACTTTGAGAAAATAAAGCATTGATGTCATTAAGAATAACGATAATATATTGTTTTAGACATAATACTCAACGTGGTTTGTAAATATTCAGACTACTTAATCTTCATCATATCATAACATACACGTTATAGTTTGTGACAATTAATACGAATGTTTTCGGTCTTGTCAGTGGAGATAAAAACAACATTCAACGTTTTAAATACATATGAATTAGGAATTTTATATAAATGAATGTACTTCCACATATAACCAATTAATAAAATAATTTCATGCACGTTGGTATTGCAAATTAAGTAGAGATTCCGTCTTTAACATCCTTGATTTTGTAAATTTAAGTTTCCATCATAGTTAAAAATTACACAGTATGTATTAAAATTGCGATTCTTTACATCATTAAAGAATAGTATATCTTTTCAACTAATGTCTCTGTAAAATATGTGGATCATTCTACTTTGTCTACTGATTTCAACTACTTCAATTTGAATCTCGAATAATGTAGTTTGACTTCTTTTCTTTCTTTTTTTTACTAATTTACTACCTTTTTCCCGTTTTCAGTACAATATAAGTAATAATTATTTTGTAGATTACCTGAATTTATGTAAAGCACCATTGCATTGCAATGCACAAATTGCATTCTTTTCGCATTAAATAAACCTCCGATTACATTTACATATATTACTGTAGTCCCAGTTCCTTTGATTTTTAAGAGCAGTAAACACTTATATTCAACTTATAATGAATTAATCCTTTTCTCATTATTAACTCATGAATGGAACACATGATCATTCTCTGTATAGCCCATCGTTGTATTGTTTGATATATTAAAATTCAATCAAAATAAATTGATTCCAGCCGCAAAAATGGCAATCCCAACTAGTAAAATAAATTGAATGCTCTAGCCAAAACTAAAACTTGATTTCATAATTTCTGTGCTGCAACTTAAAACCTGTAGTGTAATGAATATTTAGGTGACGCAGCAGTAATTTTAAGTCTTAGCTTTTTTTCAATACATGAAGAACTATTACACTATTGTACCAATTGCCATATGCTACAATGTAACGAGATATTAAAAATCTTGGATTGAGGAAAACAATTTTAAAAAGCACTTTGGCTCGTTATTGTTCGAATAATTATTCATAAAAGACCATTCTGTTAAAACGATTGAGTTGTAGTACTATTTGATTATTGTTATTAACAGTAGAATTATTGGCATTATAGAGAGGATTCCAGATAGATGTGTCACAAACGAATACCGTTGTTCTGTCATGTTTTACAAGGAGGGTCTCCTAATGGGAGTCTCTTCCACACTCTCCAACTGAATTTCGAATCGCATAATGCATTTATCCTCCTATACCAAAAATAGACAGAAAAATAGTCAGCGATAAGTTCGGCGAACGGTAAAAAAATATTGATTTTATTAAAAGTAAACGCAATGATAAAACTTAAAATGCAAAATTAAGTGCTTTAAAGCGTTTTCAAAACTGAAAATTCTTTTTCTTTCGAATTTCTTGACTGATTTTTAAACACTATCAATCTACAGTCAATCTGTTAGATTGTCAATTTGTCAGCACATAAACAACGGTATTTCGTATACTTTCTCTCTAATTTCCCTGAATAAAATTTTGGTTGCATGTGATGGCTCACCTCAACAATACCTAACTTTCCTCATCACTTCCACTTGAGTAAAAATGTCAATGCCAAATGAAATGCATGATCGTGTGCTATAATACCCGGCTGAATCCTGATATCACACTACACCCTATTTGTGATTATGAATTCATGACCTTCCGAGTGTTTGGCCTAACACAAGTGAAAACTTATTTAAGTTAATGGTAATGTGCACCAGAAGCAGAAAGCTTTTGTAAATCGTTAGACGGGAATTCGGTTCATCTTTTTAAGTGCAAAACACTTGATAAATTGCAAAATGTGATTGATAATCAGAAAATAAAACACTTTGTACACAAATTTGTTAAATGAAGAAAAAGTGATGCCCGATTCCCAAGTACAAAACAGTAATAAGCTAAAACAGTTCTGACATTTACTACATAAATGATGACTCAGAAAAGACAGTGAAGTTATCAGTCAAGGAACCTCCGAAAGTCAAGATAGAAAATAAAAGGGACGAACAATAAAAATAAAACGCGATGTGTGAACGTCCTTTAATCCATGAATTGTTTCACAAGAGAACAAAAGCATAAAAAAAATTCTAACGTTATGTCAAAACTTACATTCAGGTTCCTGGCCTTGTGTATTTGAAACTGGTTGAACATAATTAGTGGGGAACAATCCTACAGCATTATCTAGTTGACCCTTCCACCAGTCTGGTTCGTCTTTTGAGATTATAGTTATGACATCATCTTTCCCAAATGTTAGCTCGTCTGCATTCTGAGCCGTATACGGGTATAATGCTATGACTTGTTCTGTAAAATTTAATTAACATACTTTTAAAACGGGCATTTCTTGCACTGAATTCATACAACTGTTTACTAAATAGAGATTTAACCTTTCGTATCCGAATACACAGGGGCTGCCATCATAGGCATCTCCGCGATTTCGTCAAATGGAATGGGAGTAGTCCTAGAGGATGATTGACGTGATCCACCACCAGGTCCCAAAACCTTAACATATGAGCCTGGAAACCAGCCAATTTGACGTTTCTTTCCTTTGGCCTGTAATTGAAAGACATTGACATTGGACATGTATTATGTAGACTTAAAAATTAAAAATCTCAACAACATACCTGCAGCTCTCCTTCCCACCAACCAGATGATGATTTTTTCCTCACAGTAATTAATTGACCACGGGTAAGCGTGAGTTGACCTTCTGACGTAGGCTGGTAATTTGCAAGCACGGTTGCAATTTCATATCTCCTTTTGCTGCCAGCTTTGGGGGATTTTTGGGGAGGCATCCTATTTATTTCGCTAATTTCTCGCTTTATTTCTGCTTCTTCATGGGGCTCCAATTGAGTTTTATTTGGTTCCTCCCGCTTTGTATCCTCAGGTGGAATAGCAGAAACATCATTGGAAATACCTGCATGCGCTTCCCCTGTATAACCAATGTTGTTGCTGACATGGGTTCCATCTGGAACTTCTCCTGCCTCACCAGTAGCAGCCACCTCGTCGTGTTTAGCAACATAATTAGCCGGGAATATTCCGGTTCTATCAGCTCCGATTTGACCAGTCCACCATTCACCTTCCTTATGAATTACTATCATGAGTTCTCCAGCTTCAAACGGCAAGTCTCCGGGTTCTTCCGATTGATACGGATAAAGTGCAATGTAGTATTCTATTTGGAAGCACATTACGTAAAACATTATCTTCCATTCATAAAAATACTAACTAACTGTTTACTGTTTAAAAGTAAACCATACCCGCAGCTTCAGTGGCTGGTGGCACTGCCACATCCTGTTGTACTGCAGTAGAATCGACAGGTATTCTTTGATAATAAGAAAAAAAAGAGATTAGCATGATAAGAAGTACAGGAAAATTAACCATTATTTCATTATCTAAGCCTTACTCTTCAGCAGGCAGAGGTTCCACAAATGATTCAGGGAACCAACCGGAACTACCCTCGTAGATGCCAGCCAACCAACCGGGATCCGGAACAACGTCAACATTTTTCTATTAACAAAATATAAAAATTAAGTTCTGATGCGAATGCAAATATTTTACAATGATTGTTTGTTAGTATTAATTTACCTTTATTATAGCACCCGCAGGAAAAGATAGCTCGTCCGCATTCCGTCCTTCAAAGTCGTAAACCGCTCTATAGTATTCCTCACTATCCCCATTGACTGCCGAAACAGTAGCCTTGGGGGGCTCCGCCGTTGATCCCCATGCCGCATTATAGTCGAACTCTTGTTGATGTTTTTTACGCATCTGAATAACAGTTTCGCGCTTTTGTTTGTACTCATCATAAATGGTCTTGCAACTTTCAATTAAAGTCGATAAGTTGGACTTCAGTTCATTAACTTCTTCTAGTGCTGTGTCAGATTCAGCTTGTTTTTTCGCCAACTATTTTACAAACACAAGATAAACAGGATATGACAAAATTACGAAATTTGTTTTCTTTCAAAGTAGTCATTAAAGTTACCTCATCCTTTACTGTCTGCAGTTTTTCACGAAGCACTTTCAAGTTCATTTGCTTTCCTTCACTTTCACTTGCAAGTTTTTCAAGACGAGATTTTTCTTGTGCTGCTGCCACCATTCTATTATTCTGCTCCTTTAATTGACTTTTTAATGTACCCATGTCATTCATGAAAGTGTCCCGCTTAACTCTCATTCCATCAATTTCAGATTTCACTGAGGAAACTCCAACCCGTGTTTCCGTGATTTTGCCAGACAATTCTTTGACTTTATCAGTCTGTTTAAGTAACAACAACAGTTCAAAAGATTTAATTTATTGCAGTACTTGATAAATAAATAATTATTTTCAATAAACGAAACATACCAATTGTGACAGCTCTAATTGTAATCCATGATTCACTCCTTTCAAGCGTAAAACCTCGTCCTGTTCCTTTTGTCGTCTGGCTAACAGCTCTGAGCGCTTATTCTCTTCCATTTCTAATCTCCGCTGCCTCTCCATTTCTCTTCTCGCTAAATCCTTTTGCTCCTCCATTTTCCTCATTTCCTCTCGCTTCCTTTCTTCCATTTCCCTTTGAATGGACATTTGCCTTTCTCGTTCTTCCATTTGCCTTTTCTCTTGCTCAAGCCTATTATAAAATGTTATTGCATTATATTATTATGTTATTTCCACAAATAGTGTTTTCACGCTAAATATTCATCATCATTTCCAACCTTTGTTTCTCCCTTCGCTCAAACTCCTCTCGTTCTTTTCTTTCTCTCTCCTCCTTTTCCCGCTGTCGTTCCATTTCCAGGACTCTTCTTCTTCTATCTAACTCTGCTTGGCCCTTGTCAAAGTTTTCTTTTCTCTTATCCTCAAAGGAACTGATACTACCTGAGGGCGAAAGAACTGGATCACCTACATCAACTACTGGAGTATTGGTTCCAGTATTATGGCCGCTTGCAATGGCTGAACCTGGTATGCTTTTAATTGACTGCTTGCGAGATCCTGTTCTGAAGGATGGTGGAATGAGTTCAGGGGTTAACTTGGGAGGCAATCTTCCAGTCTATTAACAAAAATTAGCATAACAATTTGGTTCATTGTCTTTCAATCAAAATGCACTCATTCCTCTCTTCGGTTATACAATCGTACCTGTCTAAACAAATCACACAAATGAAGTGCAAGTACAAACTCCTCCGACGAAAGTCTGCCATCAGCATCCATATCTGACAAACCCCAAACTTGAGCCAATATTGGCTGAGGAAGACTAGTTCCAAGTAGGATATTTCTCGCTTGAACACCTGTGAGATAACCAGACTTGGTTCTGTCATGTTGATTGAACAACTGAGTATATTTCAGCCTAGACGCGTTTGGAACAGCCCATTCCAACAAAGGTGAGGCACTATTTAAAAAAAATCATTAAAACGAATTTTGGTCATAGATCAACCAATATTTTATAAAGCAATGCAACTTCACTTACATTGAATCATGACTAGTTACGGAAGTGGACCGATGCATAGCATCATGTACTGAAGAAACAACTGGACGACCACCTATATCAAACAAAATTTTATCAATTAATAGCACACCATAAATTAAAACACATAACTCAATTTATTAGTAAAATCCTAGTTGGGATCATCAATAATGTTACCTGACACTGGTGGAGTGGCGGATCTTAACGCTAGGCTGGCCGGCGGTATAGCCCCAGTTGGCATACCAGATACCAAAGGCTGAGCAGCTATCCCACCAACCATGGGTTGCATCATACCAATTCCACTAACTATAGGCTGAGCTCCAATTCCACTAACCATAGATTGATTCATTAGTCCAGGAATGATGGGTTGAGCAGCGGAGCTTATCCCTGGTTGATAGGGTGGAGAAACCACTCCTCCAGGAACCATGCCTGTCATACCAGGCATTGCAATACCTCCCGGCGGAGGTGGAACTACTGGTCGAACTGGAGGTGTAGCAATTCCTGAACCAATCGACGGAGCAGGGGAGATGGGTGTAGTTGTCCCTGAGCTTGCTAAAACCGCTTTTAGGGCGGGAGGCAACACTGGAGGAATTTCGAAACCTCTGAGCTTCATAGTTATGAGCTTGCAGGCCACACTGAATTCATTAATGTCCATTTTCCCATCACAGTTGGCATCAGCAAGAGACCAGATTTGTCCTAAGACGGGGGGTGGAAGCCCAGATTGAAGCAAAAGCCCTTTTGCTTGATTTCCAGTGATAACGCCATCAATTGGATTCAATCCCTTAAACTGCTCCATGTGCCGCGCTCTTTCCACGGGAGTTACCACCCAAGGATCCATGATGACAAGTTGAACAAACGGATCACACGATACTGAAGTACACAATTGGAAACGGGGCACTAAATGAGCCTCTTATTGTTTCAGCTACTCAGCGCTGTAGCGGCTAAATCACCACTCTTTTTTCGCTGATGCTTATTGCAAGGAAATATTTAGAAAGAATATCATTTTGACAAACAAGGCTTAATTCAAATATGTTGTATCGTTGTACACGTTTTATGTCTTGTATAGGATACAAACAATTTCCGGTTATCCATTTAGCACTTGAGACTTTCGTTGAACCTTGGACTTGAATAAATCTACAAGATCAGAAAATACGCAGACATAAATATTTTGAATTATATTCCAACAATCACTTTTAAAAATCATATCAGATCAAACTTTTTGACATTTGTAGACTCTTGTAACATTTTTAAAAAGCATACAAAACTTTTGGCAAACTTTGTGGCTAAAATGTGAATGACAAGTGGGGCGTATTTTAATCAGCGGATCTGAATGGATGTTTTGATTTACCACAACTTACTCATTGTCACCCTACCGTAAAGGTCAGGTCAGTCCACTCCTTCCACTCTTCCGCCTTCTTTTCTCTTTACGATACAAGTTAAGGATGAAAATATATATATACTTGTGTACCTATCTATTGTAGCAAATTCTTCTAGTAAAAAGTCTCACACAACAAGGCAAGTGCTACTTACACTTTCTATTACATAGCAGTTCAATCTCTTCTCTGTACAATACAATAAGACAAAAACTTTAATAGAAGTAGTACTTGACTAGCTTTCCTCTGCCTTTGACTACCCCTACCCTACCTTTTCTGTTAAAAATTTTACAACGCAACGGTATGCATATAGATACACCTAACTTCATTAGATAAGACACGCAAGCGACGTTTGTCAAACACAATCCTCAATGCACTTAAACTGGTAATAAAAAATACTCCTCTTTTTATATTAACTTGCACTTACTGTGCCATATTTTACTTACTGTGTGATCAGAAATCACAGTGGAGTTGTTAGTGGCATGTATGTAGTGAAAAGCAAAAGGAAAGTCATCTCATCTCTTTGAAAACCAAGTAAAGAGCCTAGCCCATAAACTAACGTTCCTCTTGATAAAATGACTTGAGTATTCTCTCCCATATTTTCTTGCCAAGAGCACAATGTATTACATGAATCTACATGGGCGTACCAACTCTAAAAAATTGTATTCTTCACTACACTGTTTCTCCTATAAATCTACACAGTGAAGTCGCCCTAAAGTCCCAAACTAGTAGAAAAG